>JAVANC010000010.1:40635401-40675274 GCA_033319125.1 Parnassius glacialis
AGTATATTTTAGTAAGACAACAAGTGCCGAGGACCTCAAAATAGTAATGCTATGAGTGAACGTTATTAGAAAAGTGAAAAATGACACTGAATTGCTTTCTAAATTATTTTCTTTCTTTTTTAAAACGTAACCTCCGCACTAGGATTTTCTCTTGTATTGTGTGTACAAACATAAATTGCATAAGGACAAACATCCAGACCCGGAACAATTATCTGTAGGCCATACAAATATTGTTCCATGTGGGATTCGAACCCGCGGTCCTTAGCGCTGCAACTCGATTGCTAAGCCATTGCGCCACGGAGCCGCGGTGGACATTTTGAACATGTATTAAAATACAACTTTGCATGAGAAATTAGGCTTTAAGTAAGTTAAATATTTGATTCTTAAAATTATTGTAATCTTGATTCACATCTTTTAAACACGCCGTCGTTGAATTATGTTGTCGTATTGCCTCCTAGTTTTACCAGTTCATGATTATTTACAATTAAAATTAAAATGTTATGCAAATTCATAACATTTTGTAACGAATATTGCCTATTGACATTGTATCATAATCAACAAACAAAATTATTCAGAGTCGAAAGTCGAAAGCCTGAAAAGAGTGGATTGAAAGATGCAATCAAATGTTTACTAGACTTAAATAAACAACTCAATGCACGGAGTTCTGACATCTGTTAATGTTCATAGGTAGGTATTTCTTTAACATAACCAATCATGTATTGTTGGCTTTTTTCGGCACTAATACCTACCTACAGTTTTGTCAAGCGGCGGTGGCATTAACTCGTCTCGAACGCGAGCGAATACCTTCTAGGCTAGCAAGACCTATACCTAGCGTTCGTGGTTTTGTACGGTGACCACAACATTCTTCTCGAATTAGTATAACTTATTTAATAAATAATATACAATGCATAAAGAGGTTTAAATAAGAATTCAGTGCATGTATTATGATTATAACATAATATACTAATTGGGGGTGTCTGAAGATGTGCGTTAATTACGTTAGATGTTTTATAAGTCCCACTAGTGGACACAGGCCTCCTCTCATTTCTGAAAGGGTATATGTTCTGAGAGGCGTGTTGGCGGACTTCACATCATCAATTTTTATTTAATTTATCAAACGTGTAGGTTTCCTCACGATGTTTTCTTTCACCAGAAATAAAATTTCAATTAACAATTTCATTGCTGCCGGCAGGAAACAAGCTGCTCGCGTGCTATGAAGTTTGGCGTTTGATCTTTGCCCCTTAACTATCATGGCTCATGATGGTGAGAGGGTGTATAATACTGTTTATTTCCCCAATTTTGGTTTACACGAAATACCTTGTACCTACTGTAATGCTACAAGCCTCTTGATAAATATGAACCTGGCAACAAAGTGAAACGACATCCGCGGCGGCAGTTTGACAGTCCGGCGTTGAGCCGTCCCGATTGTTACAATACTTTAGCGGAGCCTCGGACAGTTCAAAAAACAGATATTTGGAACTTTTTGTCATGATGTGCTGCAATTATTTCACAATTTTTTTAATTTCTAAGTTTTAATTTTCAATTATTGTTGTTAGTTGTTGTTCAAAAGTTAATTAACTGTTCTTTTAAGTTTTATTTATCTTAATTACACACTAGCTATGCCCGCGACTTCGTTCTTTTCTTTGTTAGACTGTTTGCTACTTATTTATTTAACCTTTATTATCATCATCATCATTACTGTCCGTCACAAGTCCACTGCAGAACATAGACCTCCTCCATGGAATTTCACAAGGCACGGTGTCGTGCCACCTGCATCCATTGATCTTCTGCATATCTTAAAATGTCGTCACACCATCTAGTGGGGGGGACGCCCTACACTTCGCCTGCTGGTACGAGACTGACACTCAAGAATATTTCTTCCCCATCGGTTGTTGGTTCTTCGAGCTATATGACTTGCCCATTGCCATTTCAGCTTATTAATTCGTTTGACTATATCGGTTACTCTGATTCTACTGCGAATACTCTCTTAAGTATATCATGCAGAGAAAACCCAAGCATAGACATCTGCATAGCTTGATGAGCGATCTTGAGCTTCCTCATACAGCTGGCAGTAAAGGATCATGTCTCAGATCCATAGGTCATCACTGATAACACGCATTGGTTGATCAATCTTGTTTTGATATTTTGAGGTATGCCTGACGAGAAGATGTGTCGTAATCTCCCGAACGCTGCCCAGCCGTAGTTCAATCCGTCGATTGACCTCTCGGCCGAGATTGGACTTACCTAGTGGTACTATTTGTCCCAATTTAACATACTCGACAACAAATTCAAACTCAGTGCTCCCAACAACTACCGGCATAAGTGCGACATGGACCTTACACATGACTTTTGTTCGTGTTCATCTCTATTGAGGTCATTGAGCATAGTGCTTAGGTCCTCCAGCGATTCTGCCATAAGGACAATATTGTCGAAAAATCGAAGGTGAGTGGTGTACTCGCCATTAATATTAAAGCCGTATCCGTTCCAGTCCTGTAGCTTGAAAACGTCTTCCAATGCAGCGGTGAAGAGTTTCGTGAATATAACGTCACCCTGTCTTACACCTCTGCAGGTATAAGACAGGGACAACCTATCTAGGTTTCGTACTCTGCTTCTGTACATGGATAGCATTCGTAGCCCTACTGTACAATCACTTCAGCACTTCGATACACCGAATGTCAACTTGGCACCGCTGAAGGGACTACAGCACCACCCAAATTTCGAAAAACAAAGTATTTAATTGTACTTTTCGGTTTTCTATACAATTTGCCGAAGGTTATGTATGTGATCTATGGTGTTAAAGCTCTTTCGAAAACCAGCTTGTTCGGGAGGCTGAAAGTAATTAAGAATCATCTCCCTGGTGTTGCGGTTGTTCATGGGCGGCGGTGGTCACTAACCATCGGGTGAACCGCATGCTCGTTTGCCCCTTCTTCTATAAAAAGAAAAAACGTAGACGCGGCTCAGAAGGTAAATTGGTCTGAAGTTCTCCAATAGAGCATTATCGCCTTCCTTGAAGAACAAGACTACCGCAGTTCTGCTCCACGCCTCCGGAGTAGTGGAAAGCGAAATAAAAGAGCCTCTGAAAGATTTCCAGTACCATTTTTCCACCCGCTTTTAGAAGCTCTGTTGTAATTCCATCCTCGCCCAGGGACTTGCTGTTTTTAAGATACTGGAGAGCCATTTTTATCTCGCTCAGACCAACGTTTGGAATATTATCGAAATACAATAGCATTGTAATCTTCTAGGTACTGAAAATGGTTTTGTATCTCGAACTGAAAGGTTACGAGACTTTGGATTAGAGCACGAGGGGGATGGAGCATTGACTTCATTAGGCGACGCCACTCCAACTTAACGTTTAGTTTCAGTGTGCCTCCTAACCATTCGGTGATCGCTACCAGTTTTCACCCTCACAATCACTGAGACAACATTAAACAGTTTCCGTCTAGTTGCCATAATGAAGTCAATTTCATTAATTTGTCGAACCGTCGGGGCTCGACGGAGGTCCACTTCCTGTGGGGCCGCTTCTGGAAGAAAGAGTTCATCATAAAGAGTCCCTTTTTCTCCATCAAGTCAGCTAGCTGCTGGCCCCTTGGGTTCCGTTGCGCTATTCCAAATTTCCCTACACTCAGCCTGCCGTTCTTTTTTGTGCCTAGTTTTGCGTTGAATCACAATCTCACAATCTTTACTACGTTGTTAACCATAGACTTGTGGACGATAAATGCGACACCTCCTTGTGACAGATGGTCGCCCTTCCGGTGATAGAACAAGTTGCCGGGGTTCGAGGATTACCGTTTCCTCCCCATCTCTTCGGACTTCAGAAAACTATAATATCCTACGGCAACTTGCCTAGCTCTTTTTCCAGCTCCATAATCTTCTCGTCAGTCCTCAGGATGCGTGCGTTGTATCTTGCCAGGTCGAGTCTTCCTAGGTGGCAACCGAACCTCCACTAGATATTCTAAGCACCCGCTGCCCCGTCGTTACTATGGTCGCCACCATAGGTAGGAATAGCGGAGCCGCCGGGGACTGGGAGTATTGGGGTACATTGCCATAGATGCCACGCTTAGCGAGTGGGTTGGCAATTGCAGTTATTTTATTGTAATTTGAGGAATCGCAGATGCGTTGCCAACCTTTAAGAAAGGGGTAGGCTCTTTTCTTGAAGGTCCCCAAGTCGGATTGGTCCGGAGAAATCGCTGGTGGTAATCTATTCCACAAAAAAGTTGTGCAAGAAAGAAAACATCTTCTAAATCGCACAGTGGTGAACCACCAATCATCCATATGGTATGTATGGTATCGCGAGTTTTGTCGAGATGCGCGATGGTGAAATTGAGCGGCTGGAATTAGTCCAAACAATTCCTCAAAGCACTCCCCGTGGTACATGCGATAAAATACGCAAAGAGATGCAACATTTTTACGCAGTGCTAGTGAGTCAAGCCGATCGGAAAGAACTCAGTTGTCGACGATTCGAACCGCTCTGCGCTAGATGCGGTCAAGTGGAAAGAGCTGGCACTGGGGTGCCCCTGCCCAGAGATGGGAACAGTAGTCCATGTGACGCCGAAACTGCGAGTTGTAAAGTTGCAGCGCGGTGTGCCGGCATGAAATACTGTCCCGCTCTGCTGATCATGCCAAGCCTTTTAGAGGCCAATTTGGCCTTCTCTTCCAAGTGACCACGAAACTGCACGTCACTCGATATGTCGATTCCGAGGATTCCGATACTGGCTGGGGCAAGAAGCGGAGTACATTGAAACTGAGCATATACGAGAAAGAGGTTCTTTTTAGCGGTAAACGCGCAAACTTGTATCTTCTGGGGATTAAAATGGATTAGATTTAGGCACCCCAATCCGAGACTTTGTTCAACAAAGTCTCGACTTCGGACACAAGTTTGTTCCGGTACTCGGCGATGTTTTTCCGAGAAATACTGGCACGGCCGGTGTATAGAGAATCACCAGTGTCATCTGCATAGCAATGTATGTCACCGGCTTGCAACATATCATCGCCTTATTATAAGGGGATGTAAAAGGCTGACTTAATGTCTTGTCAAATTCTGTACCAGTCAACCCTAGATGGTTTGGAAAACTATGGCATGTGTAAACAATGACTTCATAAATAAAAACTGAAGGTAGCCGGGCTAACTGTGACATCGGGACGTCAAACATCTCGGCCCCCCCGGGACCATGGGTTGCTGTAAAGCACCCGAAACGTCGGGAATTAAAATAGTAAATTAAACGCGATAAAATCCATAAAAAAATAGTTTTAATCAATATGTAGTGTTCGCGTAAATATAAGAAATCATTAAGTAATACAGATATAAGAAACAGTAAAATGTAATTAAATAGAATATAGTTAGTAAAATTTATTTATATCTACTATATAATATGGAATAAATAAAAAACATATAAATGGGGTTGTTATAAGTGAAGTAGACTCTGTGGAGGCTGACCGCTAAGAAGCGGCCAGCCTCCGCAGAGTCTACTTCTGTCATTCGATATGAGAAAACTTCGCATTATATAAATTACACGCAAGCAAAATAAAATGTTTTTTGCAATATTGTGTTCTAATGTAAGGTGTTGAAAAGAAACTTTCTTTTTTGTACTGGGTCTTTGAAACTGAAAGTTAATTTAACTTAAAAGAGGAATAAAGACATATTAGCAATTTATAATAGATTCGTAGTACGCGATTGTGTCAAACCTGATTTGCAGTGGCCAATTTTGTAGTTCTGTATTTTTAATGCGTCAAATGACGCATAGTGTAAAAATATTTACTATCCCATATTGTCCCGTGGGTTTCGTAAGAGGCGACAGAAGGAAAACATAAATACCAATTTGCAGGCAGGCAGGCAGAAGCGTCTTCCTATTAAAACTAAAAAAAAAATTGTGGTTTCCAATTCACCTGGAAAGCGTGGCAACTATGGCAAATTTCGCGTTATGGGACAATCTATTGGGAAGACCTGAGTTTAGCAGTGGACTTGATAGTAACGGTAACGAAAATGCTCAACAGGCAGGTTGGATAGGACTAGTAAACTCCGTCGACTTGCACTAAAATAGCCCGGTTCACTTTACCATTTACAAAAACTCGACGACTAAACAAATATTACAATACTATTTTTCGAAATATTTGTTTAGTCGTCAGGGGTAACATTGCACTTACGGTATTTATGTTAAGAAAAGTGACAGCTTATGGCCGAATTGCCCTGAGTTTGGCAATTTTTACTGTACCGAGGTAATCTATCTGATTCTTTAATCGAGAATAGATCTAGGTGTTTATGGGTCCTGGGTAGATGTATTGTGTTCTCGTTTGTTACCCTTAATTCTTAAAAAATTGACTGTAAAATACCAAGACCTGCGACGAATATAGAATTAAATGTGCAAATGTCCGAATTTGTTGTCGCCTGCCAAGCGTAACGAATACAGCAAATTCTGGTACATATGCAGCACATATCTGATCAGGATGAGGATGAGCATTTTATATCCTGGTCATATTATAGAATATTTTATTAATGTTCCAACAAATCATTACATGTTATATAATATAAATTTTTAACAGATGCAATATTTATTGAAGTGCAAAACACTACGTGAGTCGGGGCATAAAGTCCATTATATGGGTGTCAAAATATTAGTTCATATAATTTTAGAAATTTAACACAATATTCTATGGAAGCTAAATTATACTCACATAGCTCTATTGAGCAATTTTACAAAATTTACTTTGAACACAGATTTTTAATTACAAATTTTAATATAATTTGTGTACTAATGCTTAAAAATAAAATATTACTGGTCCAATAAATTTGATCTGATGGAATCTAATTTTCCATTACTGAAAATATAAAAACATGCCATATTAAATATTTTACATATAAAATTAAATATTTAATCTTATATTTTTAATAAAGGAATATCTGATTAATTGAAAAAAAGAAACTGATTTAATACAGTTTCTTTTTTAACACTTTAATTCAGGGTTTATTATTGAAATTATAATAGACTATTGCGAAATTAATAACATATGAACGAAAGATTTTGCCTTCTTATATCGATATGCTTGTTTTTAATTAATTATGTTATATATTTTATATGAAAATTAATGTTATTTTTAATATTGACCGGTTGGAAATTTAATATTTGTTATTACAATATTGTATTATGTATTAAGTAAATATTACTGTACAAAATGAAATAAATAAACCTGTCAGATTTCATGTGCATACTATTTTATCTTATAACTATTTTATCTTTATACAAAAAAAATATATAATACAGTATTTGGATTTTACCATTCAACTCATTTTATTAGTTTTTATTCTAACATATTATTTCAGCTTTACTTAGAAGTTGAAAGCCGCTTATGATTAAGATAAAAGAAAACAGTTGATGGTTCAGGGATAAGCGTGGTATTATAGCGAGGGGATAAGTAATAATCCGGTTACAATATTTCATTAATTTATATCTGAGACAATATTTTTGGAACGCTCACGTATACAAGTTAAAGTTAAAGTTACAGCCTATATACGTCCCACTGCTGGGAACAGGCCTCTCCCTAATTTCTGAGAGGGATTTAGGGCAAAGAAATGTCCGCCACGCTACCCCAATGCGTATTGGCGAACTTCACATGTCTTCGATTTTTTTCTTATTTCTCAGACATGCAGGTTTCTTCCGATGTATTCCTTCACCACGAAGCACGTAGTAAATCATCACTCAAAATGAATCTTCATTTACACGCTCACATATAAATGAAGTTATTATTTTATTACAGCTATTCATCTTTTGTGTATTGTTAGTGCACAGTTATTATTGTTAAATAAATTTAAAGAAATTAAGTTATTTTTTTTTGTGTTCGTATTCAGAAAATAAAAAGAGTTTCTCAAGTGGCGACCCCGTACCGTTAAGCAAACTGTATGGCGGTCCCTTACTAATGAAGTGACGTGAAGTGACGACCTCGTAATAGATAATGGAAGTCAATGGTGGTGCCCTTGTGTCCTGCCGATATAATATTAATAGACCTCGTCCGTTTTAAGGACTGCAACTTTATATATAATATATACATAAATAAAACACTACCATACGTTTTGCACTTCTAACACTTATGCCCGTTGTCTTTGTTACAACGGCATGAATCGGAAGCTAATATAGTCACTTTTATGCCCAAAATAGAGTTGTGGATTTTCCTACGGCGCTATCAAACGGTATATTAATTATTGGCTAGTTAATCGTTATTCTTTTCTACCCAGAAGTTTATCTGAGTTGGTAGAAATTTCTGACGCCACGCAAGAGTCAAGAGTGAAAATGTTATTACAGGCTGTGGGGCATTACATCAACATTGCAGCAGTTGTCATCACTGTTCATTGTATGATAACATTGACCGCTTTATTGGTCTAATAGTTGTATCTCCCCGAGCAAATAACCACCTTGTCGTGGCTGAGGGGTGGACTTAGTAGCTGTGGCTTGGTCAATAACGGTGAAAAAGAGGAACCCACATTTCTGATCTGAAGCGAAGGACCGGGCCGAATTGGTTACTCTGATTGGGCTTAGCAAGCTCATTTTGCATGTGTGATAGTAGACTGCGGCGATGAGGGTGTCCTCTCCCCCTACCAAAGCAGCCGAGTGTTGCCATGACGAGGCGCCACTTGCCATATCCTTCATGTATCTGGCGGGGCCCCACCGCTTAAGCGGGGGGCTGAGGAGGAAGAGGAGTAGCGGTATTGTGAGGAGGTCACTCTCTCTCTACCCTTCACAACCTCAAATAG
Organism: Parnassius glacialis; assembly: GCA_033319125.1. Lineage (NCBI taxonomy): Eukaryota > Metazoa > Arthropoda > Insecta > Lepidoptera > Papilionidae > Parnassius > Parnassius glacialis. Next base: position 40,644,142 of record JAVANC010000010.1, read on the forward strand.
TAGCGTAATATGCATAATAGCGTAATAAGCATAATAGGTTTAAGTCGGTGCCAATCCGACATAACCTGAAATTGCCACTGTGAGGCGAGTATGTGTCGGTATTTTAGTGATTGTAAGGGCAACTACTGATCGCGTGATCCCAGGTTTTAATTTTAGGTCCGTCATTGGATTTTTCTGTAAAAAACTTCTTAGTAGCAGCCGTGCCTCAGAAAGTACGTAAATTCATAAATCCTGCGCCTGCGCTCTCTCCGATCGTCCCGCGATGCCGTCCAAATGTTCTATTTGATCTGTTGAGCGGCGTTTTAAACGTGGTAGAGCCATGCTGCAGCTTGATTAGTAGTATAGTTGTAGCATGAATTGGTCGTCTAGACCGGGAAAGATCACGCTCTCACAGAATACCAGCGTAAAATGTACAATAACGGCAGCTTGACACTGCTGTGGTTCGTATGGTGAGTGTAGAGAACCGGAGACACATTTTACTGGAAAAGAGGCATTCCATCTTAGTCCTGACGGGTGACAACGCATCAGCATTTTGATTCGCAAACGAGGATAAATGTAGATGTCTATGGGCCACAGAAACCACTTACCTTCAGGTGGACTGTGTGCTCGTTTGTCACCCTGTCCTATAAAAAACACTTGTGGACGATAAATCAGACACCTCCTTGGGACAGGTGGTCGCCCTCCCGCTGATAGAACAAGTGTCCTCCCCCTCTCTTCGGACCTCCGATAATCCTTTAATATGCCAGCGTAACTTGTCTATCTCTTGTTCCAGCTCCAGGATCTTCTCGTCAGTCCTCAGGGTGCGTGCGTTGTATGTTAACAGGACGAGTCGTCTTAGGTGGCAACCGAACCTACACCGGAGATTCTTAGCACCCGCTGCCCTGTCATCACGGTCGCCACCCTAGCCGCGAATAGCGGGACTGCTGAGAACTGGGGGCCATCCCTTTGTAACTTTAATCACGAGGGGATATTGGCCATAGTTGTCATGCTTGGCGAGCGGGTTGGCAACCGCAGTTTTTTTTATTGTTATCTTGCTGTCATCGGAAAGATGCTGCTGCCCAGCTCCTGCCTGTTTCCCACTGTCGCCTCTTACGAATCCCACGGGAAGATATGAGGTAGTGGATATTCTTAACCGCCACTACACAGCAATTTGGCGTATTGTGTACTTACATTATATTATTTGTCATGCATTATTTGGCATACTCTATTGACCCCAACGGCGGAAACATTTATTTAATTAAATAAGGGTGACAAGCGAGCACACAGCCCACCTGATGTTACGTGGATGCATTAAGAATAAAAATGGAGATGCATGGTCACCCTTGAGGATCAAGAGGAAATGCTTCGTTTCCAGTAAAATGGGTCTCCAGTTCTCTACACTCACCATACAAAACACAGCAGCATTAAGCTGCTATTTTACACTAATATTTTGTGAGAGCGTGGTCCTTCCCCGGTCGTACCGACCAATTAATACTATTACCATGATCTAGCTGCAGTGTGGCTCTACCACGTATAATATTATGATATGTTTATTCTAGCATGACAAAAGCAATACGCTGAATGAAATATTATTATGTTACATATTTTTGCAGTAGTACATATTTATTATATTCCTTTATGTATTATCACACGTACTCGTATATATAACAAATATTGTTTTAATTAAACATTCTCGTCAAAAATTTCGTTGCGAAGTGCTCCCAACAACTACGAGCATATGGTGACATGAAAGTTATGTATATGACCGATACGTTGGGAAACACTATTAAGATCATCTAGCATAGTGCTGAGGTTTACTAGCGGTTACGCCATAATGACTATATCGTCAGTAAATTAAAGTTGATACCGCATCTTTTCCAGTCCAGAAATTTGAAAATCTGCTGCTAACCCTTGGATTCTGTTACCCTATTTCAAATTTCACCATCCTGCTTATCGTCCTGTCTTGTGCATAGTTTTCCGCTGAAGTCTCTCATTATACCGTATTCTCCTTCAATAATTTCTTCAAACTACGAGGAGTAGGGGATGTAGGGGATATGCCAAGTTTGGTGCGTAAATCTGTATGACCTCGTCACTCTTCTGTTCTGAGGTAGTATGTCTGACTCTCGTCAGACATACCAAAACCTCAAAACTAGATTGTACACCAGTGCGTGTTGGCAGTGATGATCTATGGATCTGAGACGTGGTCCTTCACTGCTGGCCGTATGAGGAAGCTCAAAGTCGCCCAGCGAGCTATGGAGAGGGCTATGCTCGGCGTTTCTCTGCGTGATAGACTTAAAAACGAGGATATCCGCAGTAGAACCAGAGTAATCGACATATCCTAAAGAATTAGTATACTGAAGTGGCAATGGGCCGGCCATACAGCTCGAAGAACCAATAACCGATGGGGAAGAAAAGTTTTCGAGTGGCAAACTCGTACCGGCAGGCGAAGAGTAGGGCGTCCCTCCACTAGATGGAGTGATGACCTGAAAAGACATGCAGGAAGTCAATGGGTGCAGGTGGCTCGGGACCGTGCTTTGTGGTATTCCTTAGAGGAAGCCTATGTTCAGCAGTGAGCTTGTGAAGGGCTGTAATTATGATGGCGAAATGAAATGGATGGCGATATGGCGAAAAAAGTGTATAAGGCGAGTGAGAATGAAAGTGTTGGAAGGGATAGACCTAGGCGGACGTTTCTGGACCAAATCAGGGAATACCATTTGGTAATTTTGCGTATAGGGTAATGCAAACTTGGAGAATTGTGGACGATAAATCCGACACCCTCTTCTCTTGATACTGTCCCGGTGAAGAACAATAATTTGCCGAATTGAAGTATTGTCGTTTCTTTCACCTTTTTACAGGCCTTAACTCAACCGTTCTATCCCTTCTTCCAGCTTCATAATCTTCTAGTCAATCGTTTGGGTGCTTTCGTTGAATGTTACCAGGTCAATATTTCGAAGGTGGCAGCTGAACCTTCGCAAAGATTTTTAGCACACCCTGCCCTGTGGACTGGTAGCCGTTTTTAGTTTATTGGTGTGTGTGTAATTTGTGAACTGGAAAATAATTTTATAAATTAACGTAATAAAAATATTTTTATTATTCACGTTTTTATTACTTTTTCCATTGAAGTTTTACCTAATTATACCTTCATGGTATAAGCGGCTACCCTTAAAGTGGTTCGTACTGAAAAAAAAACTTATATCTATGTTCCTATTCAGTAAAACTGTAAAAATAATACATAAAATAGAGGCGATTATGGGGAATACTAGAAATATCTTAGGCTTTCGATAAAAGGTGCTATAGCCATCTTGTTTATGCCAGACTTAAAATACCCAAACAGGCGATGGGCAGAAACTTCAAAGGTGCGAGACGTCTGGTACTGTGATCGTCAATATGCCAGACGATTAAGGCAAATCCTCCCAAAATAAGAGGCAAAATACTAGCAGTGGACTCTTAAGGGCATGAAAAATCGAATATTTTAATAACAATTGACCTGATTTTTTTTAAAAGAAATCATTGTTTTTGAGATAAAATAAAATTGTTTTATCTGCTGAATAGATTTAGAAATGTATATTAAGTTAACTTCTAATTAAATTATATTTACTTAAAATGTAATCGACCCTAAGGCACATATTACTTACAAACTTCTAACGTTCTGTGTGGTAACTGAATATGACAAGATAATGAATGTGAAAGTACAGCTAAAGTGAGGTAAAATCGGAAATGCTAGCAGTAAATTAGTATATCAAAAATATTATTTGTATTACATAGATCTCATATTTCGTAACATTTAATTTACTGTATCATATTTTTCATAATGTCATTGGTATTATACTCTTTTAGGCAATAACGCCATAATACCAGTGATCTGATAAAAGGCATGCGTTTCTAGAGTGTTTTATCAGAATCGGTATTCAAACTTATAGAATAAACTTTAGAAAACTCGACGACGATAAATTTATGTTTCCCAATTGTATGTGGTTTTATTACCTCTAACAGACACTTGCATCTTTATAGCAGGCTCTTTTACAATACTCTTACTCCCCTGCCTACGCAGAGGTAATAAAACCACAGATTCTAGTGCTCGTGTAAGGTTAAACGGGGCATACACCGGATGGTTAAATATCGAAAAAAGTGTTAGACAGGGATATGTAGCGTCACCGTGGCTGTTTAATCTGTTCATGTACAATTGCTTGACAGATTTAAAAGAGAATGAAAGTGGGTTGAGAATTAATGAGTTACTGGTCAAATGTTTTCTCTATGCTGATTACCAAGTATTACTTGCGTCTTCGGCAGAGGATTTGCAGAAGATGGTAACTGCTATTAGAGGAGCTTTTATTAGAAAGGAAATGAATATGAATGTAAAGAAGATGAAAGTGATGGTGTTTGAAAGAGATAAGACAGTGACAGACTGCAATATCGTGATTGGAGATGAACAAATTGAACAGGTGAAGGAGTTTGTGTATCTGGGTTCAAAGTTAACAAGAGGTGGAAAGTGATAAGTTAAGATAAGTGATATCGAGAGAAGAGTGAATGCACGAGAAATGGTGAATGGAGCTTTGCACTCCTTTATGAGCAGTCGGAAGGTGTCTAACAAGGCTCGTTTGGCTGTGCATGAGGGGGTGTTGGTTCCGACACTCGTGTAAGGAAGTGAAAGTTGCGTATGGCAGAAAAAAAACATGAAAGCAGAATAAATGCAGTTGAGGTGAGAGCGTTAAGAAGTATGATAGGATTTAACTGAGTAACAGGATAAAAAATTGTGAGATAAGAAAACGATGTGGTCTGAAAGAAGATGTACTGACTAAAATTGAGAAAGGTATGCTGAGATGGTTTGTCCATGTCGAGAGAACTAATGAAGAACGGTTGGCGTAAAAAGAGTATGAGGCGAGTGTGAATGAAAGTGTTGGAAGGGATAGACCTAGGCGGACGTTTCTAGATCAAATCAGGGACGTCTTGCGAAAAGGCTAGGTCAAGAGTACCCTAAACCGAAGAGCATGTATGAAGGGAATAATGAAAGTGGACGAAGCGAAACAAGTATGTAAGGATCGTAGCAAGTGGAAAGAAGTGGTCTCTGCCTACCCCTACGGGGAAGAGGCGTGATTATATGTAAATTATATGCTGATTAAAATTTAATTTAATTTAATTTAATTTTTTATAGTTGAGTTTTCTGAAGTAAAGTTATTTCTATGTGTATAAATACTAATTCTGATAATGCACTTAACGGGAAACACGGGGGTTTTTGTAACATGGTGTATGAAATCGAATTATATATATGTAAGAAACTATTCCACTTCTGATGTTAGAAATTATCCTCAAAAGTATTTAAATAAAAGAACACTACTCGGAAACAAACCCTGCTTACTATCAGGACGAAATTTCATGATAACACCTAAGTATGCAAACCAACAGCATCACTACCCATCTCAATGTAACACAGGGCAGTCTCTCAGCAACACGATCTTCCTTGCCTTACCCCGAACGGTACGCGGTAATTATTTAAATCGATTATTAATCGATTTAAAAAATTAATTAATCGTTGAAGCCGAAAGTGCTGTCGAAATGTAAATCCAAGATGGCGGCTGCAAAATATACCAATTTTTATTTTATATAGTATTTTAACTACTTTAAAAACTCCGTATATTCATGTTATACGTAATTTTTTTAATGCGCTTAAGGTATGCCTAATTGGATTTACCAATATCTTTTACTCCTTCCTTTTTACTAAATAGTCAAATAAATACACGCAAAGCTAAGACGCGCCAAATATAGAAATAATTTCTAATGATGCTTCAAGAACTAAAGGCTTCAAAAGAGTAGTGTGAGCAATTTCTTAAAGGAAGGGATGACAATAAAAAGGTTATACCTATATATTTATATATATATATATATATATATATATATATATATATATATATATATATATATATATATATATATATATATATATATATATATATATAATTGCCAAAAATACTCAGTTTGAGCGTGATATGGTTAATTTGCAGAAAAGTATACAAATGTCACACTCACATTCACTAGACACTAGACAGTAATGAAATTATTAAATATTATTTTTGAGATATTAATAAATTTGACCACCTACTAAAATGTTTCACTAAATGCATAAATATTACAAATAATTTTGAGGACAATATTCTATTATCTATTAAAAAAATATAAATGTATATAATAAAAAGCAAGAATTAATTAATAAACCATTAATAAGCTATTATATTCACTTTAGGTGGAAAGTATGAAAAACAGTCATGAGACTGAAATAGAGTGTCCAAATTCAGAAATTTTATAACTTAAAAACTCCCCGCAAAGTATATCAAATAAACATGCATCGGCTCAGAATGAAATAAAATAACGTATTTCCCATGAGTTATCTGTTCAAGTCATGTTAATATAACGAGGAGCGCTTTGACTCCTTAATAAAACATCAAAGTTACCTTGATAAACCTGGTCATCAGGGACAGTTTGTGTAAATAATAATGTAAACAGTAATTACTAATTATGTTTACCTACACTCTATAACACCGCCACGACAAAGAATGTGATCTTAAAGAGTAATAAAAATATTAAAAAAAATAAAGTTATTATCTATTGTGACGACATAGGCAATCATTTGGGCATTATGTTAAATAACTATTTAAAAGGACAGCTGATCAATAAATTATTGCATACCCGGAGCATCCTTTAGTCACGTAATGAATAAAGTTTTAGCGAGTAAGTTTTGTCCTAACAGCACACTAATACTTCTTGCTGAAAGAAGAGGCAATGTAAACAAAAATCAATGATTAAAATATATTGATTATTTAAACACTTTAAATGTACATAAAATTATCTTGTTCATTACAGGCTTACATACAGGTTTGACTACAGAAAAATAAAATAAGGTATAATTTAAATTTGTAAATGAAAATTTTGCATGTAATTTAATTGTTATAATTATAATAATAGAATTAATATAATAGACATACTTTAATAATTTTATTATAGAAATTTTGACTAGAAATAGATATATCTCACTATAATTTAAAACATAGCAAATGTATCTTATTATTTATATATTAACTCAGTCATAGACTTGGCTACCTAAACATCTGTAAACAGTGTAATGACTTGATATGTAATTTGGAATCAGTTGCAAGTGATTTAAATTAACAAAATGAGACAATACAAATTAGCTAGATTAGCTAAAGATTACCCTAGCAGTTAAGATAATAATTTAAATAATTTAGAATGTAGATTACAAATTCTTAATTGTATTACCCCAGATAATAACAATAAAAATTGGCAACGACCTAGAAACTAAATTGTTCTCAAATAGAAAAAATATTCATATTTTATGTATTACTGAACATTAGTTCTATAATATATGTATAAATGATTATTATCTTTGTATTTATTCCGATAATGTCCCGGAAGTCAGTCTGATTGAGATTAGAATGGCTTTCCACTATCGTTAAAACGGCAAGGTCCCGGGCGAGGATGGAATTACAGCGGAACTTCTGAAAGCGGGTGGGGAACCGGTACTTGAAGTCCTTCAGAAGCTCTTCTTTCCGTCCTCCATGTTAACACTACTCCAGAGGCATGGAACAGAATTGCAGTGGTCTTGTTCTTCAAGAAAAATGACAACGCTCTCTCGAAGAACTACAGACAGAATTCCCATCTTTGCCGCGTCTACGTACTGTTTTCGGAAGTCATTACGAATCGTCTCGCACGAACACCTGAAGACTTCCAGCCTCCCAAAGAAGCCAGTTTCCGAAACGGCTTTAGTACCATAGTAGAACATACATACCCTTCGGAAAATTGTACAGGAAACTAAAGAGTACAATCTGCCACTTATATATGCGTATGTGAACCTACTATGAGAAAGCCTTTGATTCCGCCGAAATTCGGGCAGTGATCCAGTCCCTCTAGCGGTGCCAAGTTAACTGTCGGTATATCGAAGTACTGAAATATTTGTGCAGTAGGGCTACGACGGCTATCCGAGGTCAAAACCAGAGTACTAAACCTATCTAACTGCAAAGAGATATAATACAGGATGACATATATCCCCGAAACTCTTCACCACTGCATTGAAAGACCTTTTCAAGCTACTGGACCGGAATTAATACAGTATAAACATTAATCGCGAGTACATCACTCACTTTCGATTTGCCAGCGATATCTCATGGCAGAATCGCTGGAAGACTTAACCACTATGCGCAATGACCTGAATAATGCTTCCCAATAGATAAATTGGCATCGTCAAACCATCTCTATTCATTGATTTAGTTAAGCTTTATCATGACATGGTCAACAAACAATGTTAAATATCCTGAAATGACACCATTTTACGAAATACATTTGTTTATATATTTTATTATTTGAACATATAGATGTGTTATTTATATTATTTAATTTGTTAGTAACTGAAGGCTAAAATACAAATTTTGAAGGTTAAAGGTTAAAAATAATTTTAAACTTTATTTAGATTTGGAAGAAACACCCGTCTTGCCGCCTATAACTAACAAAACCATATATATTTTTTTGTAGGATAGGGTGACAAGCGAGCACACAATCCACCTGACGATAAATGGTTGCTGTGGTCCATAATCATTTACGGCTATCTTCATTTGCTATTAAAAATTTAGATGCGTGCCGTGCCGTGAGGACTAAGATAGAATGCCTCTTTTCTAGTAAAAAGGGTCTCCGGTTCTGTACACTGACCATACGAAACACAGCATCGCTAAGCTGCTGTTTTACGTTTTATTCTGTGAGAGCGCGGTCCGCCCCCGGTCGAGCCAACCCATACGCGCTACAACTATACTACTAATATAGCTGCAGCATGGCGCTGCAACGTATAAAAATAAGGCAATTGACATTTCAAGGAAGAAAAGTATTTAACCTTTTTTTTAAGGTTCCGTTAGAAAAACATACAAAGATTCATTGAAATCAGTTATGTAATTTTTGCGTGAATCGTTAATACACAAACAGACAGACAGACAGACAAAATTTCTTAGGCAAAAACCACTAATTTGGCTTCAGTACGCTTTATTTATTCCCTAGACTTGATTTTTTCAAGAATATATTAGAATTACAGAACTGACGATTATTATGCTCTTCAGATAATCCATAGGTTTTTTTTTCGAGATACCTGTGCAGCGTACTATTTATAATTTCTACGCCCCGCAGATTTAACCAGTTATATTCTTTATTTATATTTTACCACACTTTTTTTTCTTTTATTTTTTATAAGCGTTCAAGTACATATCCAATTTCTTTTTGTATTATCCTTAACACACTTTTATTTATTATTAAACATATCTCAATATTGTTTTTACTCACTTTGTGCTACTTCCCTTAGAATGAGTTTTCCCAGATCAGCCAAAAATTTGTTTTATTACAAGTGTATTAGATTTAAAATACAAAGTTTTGGGTTAATCAAGGCATTTTTAAAGGTTTTGCGGTCAAAACTGCGAAAAGGATATCAAGTTATAAACGACGTTCGGGGTTGTTGGCTTTGGCGTCAAAAGTGCAGTTTTTACTACTCACTAAGTGAGTGATAAAAATGGCACTTTTCAGAACTTTATAATTCAAGAAGTTTTTTAGGTTTCTAGCAATTCAAGGGATGTTTATTAGGGATGCTACATTATAAGTGTATAGGTTTGAGAGCTTTTCAATTATGGAGTGTTCAAAAGTAACTCAAAATGGTTCGTGTAAATACACATACTGCCGGTGCGTCGCTATTTTTCCTCTCTGACCATCTCCGTGTTAGTGACTACCATGTCCCTTAACAAGATAAAAAAATGAGAGAGTTGTGCATTTGATTTTTCATAATGTAATATTTACTTAAAGTTTATTTTACATTCGTATAATAATAAATCAGAAAAACTTTATTATAATACATATTATAATTATTGTATATTGTATTAAGACATTCACGAGAGCAAGTAAAATCAAACTGGAAAGGTAAGCTTTATTTTAATATATTCTCAATAAAGATAACGTGGTCTTAGCTTACATTCCCGAGTCACTGCTGGAGGTTAATGGGCGGCATACAATATCGTCCAACTGAGATAATCGTCTGTGCTAATAAAGGGGTGCCTTGTATAAATAAACTTTGTACATATAATCGTTGGCTTGGGATCCTTTTAGGACTAATATATTCTATAATATCTAAATAGTGTGCGAATGTTATATTGTATTAGGCGCGAGGGTTGAGGGTTGTACTGTTAAATTTTAGTGTTATGAAGTTTGTGGTCACCAAATTGTATCTAACGTGTACAGCAAGGTTATAACAAGCAGGAATATTTTTTAGTAATCAGGTTTATTAGACTTATTTACACTCATTGTGTTGCAGATCCTCGGTTAAAACCATTTAATTAAAAAAACACTCAACATATAAAACAAGCAGCAGAGTTGTTATGAGAACTGTTAATAATTCTAATATTAGACTCAAACAAAATAAAAAAAAACAATAATATCTACCCACTTCTGGGACACATAATATTGTGAATACAATACTAGATTTATTTTATTTTAGTGATAATTTTTTTTATAGGATTGGGGTGACAAACTAGCACACAGTTCACCTGATGGTAAGTGGTTGCTGCGGCCCATAGATATCTACATCTATCCTCTATTCCAAATCAAAATGTAGATGCATTGTCACCCGCGAGGACTAAGATGGAATGCCTCATTTCCAGTAAAAAGGGCCTCCGGCCACCTGCACTCACCAAGCGAAACGCAGAGGTAAACCTCTACTTCACGCTGGTTTTCTGTGAGGTCGTGGTACCACTCCGGTTCGAGACGGCCCATCCGTGCGACAGCAAAAGCTGCCGCGTGGCTCTACCACTTTTAATATTTTATAAATATTATTATATATAATAGTTTATTTATAAGTTAATTTAGTCATTACCATAATAATAGTTTGAAGCACAATTAATAAAAAAATTAGATATATCATAAATTGTACAAATAATATTGAAACTTCATTTTTAATCGCAAAATAGTTATTCGGTGATACAAATACTTCTCCATTTTGGAGAATATGTATACAGAAGTGTATACACTGCTTTGTTCCGGTCCGAAGTGTGTGGAGAGCCAATATAATAACAGCTTGGTTAGGCCTTTAATCTTAGTCCTTAGACGGGTGACAACCCATGTTTAACCTCCTTTGTTTGGAAACTTGTTTGCAAGTGTCTCCTACAGTTGCCACTTACGTTTGAGGCAGCTTAGAGAGGGTTGAAGTGAATAGAGACGAAGACTTTTTCATATTTTACTTTTATTTTCTAACCTACAAGTTAACTATTGTGACGATGTCAGTACACAGGAATACTAGACTAAACTAATTTCCAAACTAACTTAGCTACTAATGGGCTATCTTAACAATTAGAGCCTGGATTTTTGACTGTATTGAATATTCTTAAGTCACATAAAAAACTTGCTGTTATTTAGTTAGTGGGCGGAGCTGTAAGGTAGGTGACTTCCTGATAGCACTATATTGAAAATTCTTAAATCACCTAAGTGAATTGAGTCACGTCGTGCTGTTATTTGCTTTAACAGGCGGTGATGTATTGTAAGAGACTTCCTGATTCCATAAAAGGTTCCAGTAGGCATAATGTGTAATTTGCCTCTTTATATTTACAAAAACAAATAATTATCTAAGTAATAAATACAAAATATCGAAAACATATTTATTCGCACCTCTACTGGAAAAATAAAAGAACGATAAAGCCGACTTCATAAAAACCACTCAAGTGTTATTTCAAGGCCTTATATATTAAATAACGATAGCTATGGATATAAAATGAGTTATAATAAACGGAAATCCAGAATTCTATTTACTCACATTTTTCATGGCATAAAAGGCTTTTATGTTAGGGTTGGATTAAAAAAATTAGGTGTTCTAATAGACGTCTTTTTAAACCTCTTGAAACTTCACCTGCAATGACATGTCATAGTTGTAGCTTAAAATGTGAAGGTAACGGCAGGTTGCGGACCGCAAACTCAAACTTCATGTATTCAAATTCACCATTGACTACTGTCGTGAAACAATCATTTTAAGCTTACCTAGAGTGGTAAATAGGAATCAAAGAGATATTACTATCATCATCTTTACAGTTCATCACAAGTCTACTGCTGAACCCTGTTCAAGGAATGCCAAAAAGCACAGTCTTGAGCAACCTGCATCCATCGATTTCTTGCATCTCTGACCATCTAGCGGTGACCCACCATAAACTTCAGTTACCGTAACCGGGCTGCCATTCAAGAACCATCTTCCCCGTCGATTGTTGGTTGTTCAAGCTAAAAATGTATAAAATCCATGGTATATTAAAATATAAATATGTACATTTTACTTATGTATTTGTATATAAAAAAACGATGCTGTTTTGTTATAGCTGTAGGTCAAATGGCGTGACTTGAAAAGGACTACGCTTTCACAGAATGTCATTGTGAGATAACAAATAATATCTCAGTGTTTTGTATGTCAAGCGACGCAAAACTGAAGAACTTTTTACTGGAACCTTTTATCTCACTCTCTCAGAAGAATAACGCGTTGGTAATTATTTTCATTCTTAAGTGAGGATAGTATAGTTAACTATAGGTTACAGCAGTCCATTGCCATATGATGACCTGTGTACTCACTTGTCACCCTACTTGTATAAAAAATTCCAGGTTCGAAAGCCAACTATTTATGTTGAATCCCCAAAACCATCAAGTAGTGAAAATTCTGGATATGAGTCTCTCTCGTTATATGGAGGATTTGATTGATGATCTTAGTACCAGACGTCACGCATCTTAGAACTTGCTCCCGTGCGGTCTGGTTTTACATATGACGTATACTGCCACCTATCGGACTTGTCTCGCATTTAACATAGTTGCATCTTAACTTAGTGATTATATTCTCGTTGGTTTCATCAAACGACACCCACATGACGAAATGGGATGATGAATTCTTTCAAGCCGCCACCACAAGGTACTTCTTGCGTCGAAATTTTTCCTATAAAACTTACTGCTACAATTCAAGCCCTGAACGCAGTGGTTGGATTCTCACACTAAGGCATGCAACTGTTAGTCGTGATTCATCAGTCATGATCAAGTTAATATCTATAAAATTAACACAATCCTATTTTAATATTAAATAACAGCCAAAGCTTAATTTTTAAAAGGTTCAAAAGTGCAAAATAACCATAAAGTAACGGTAAAATTTTATAAAATTCCTCCGTTACTTTTGGACAGATCTGATATATTTATATGTATACTAGAGATCCTCCCCGAATTCGAACGAGTGATTTCTGATTTTCTCAACTACAGTGCCACCTACCCAGCCCAACTATTAAAGCTTAAAGCCGTACTGGTAACCCCGTAAGTGCCCCATAAAAAATTTAAAACCGGTCAAGCCGTTTAGAAGAAGAAGAATTACGGACCCACGCATGCCGTAATTTTATATTTGTAGATTTTTGTTAGTTAATATTAATCCTACACGAAAAAAAATCTCTACATCTAATTACTGTTATCATATCCTTAAAAATGGGATTTTAAAACTATATTACTGGCAGGCCTAACAGACGTGGCGTTTCCTTCCTTTCAGGTTTTTAACCCGCGTTTACTCTGTGAATTTTTTAAAGCGTAAATATGAAAATTATTAATAATTTGATTACAGCGCCACCTATTGGGTCAAAATTTGATGATTTTGTTTTTGCATTAAAATAATATATAATTCATAAATATAGATTTTTTTTTGTACCTCAACTACAGCGCCATATACAGGATCCTAGCCTAGCTATGAAACATTGTCTCGACAAAAGAAATAAATTTAATAAATATAATAGTAATCGGTCAAGTCGCTCAAAGTTACACGATCACTAACAGACCCGCTAAAGATCATAACATCTAAAGAATAAGTTTTGTTTTAATTTTGGTTTAGCTTCTAGTGGCCACAGCACAATATAGGTATCGGGCCAGTTGTTAGGTTGGTTTGTAAGTTGAAGTACCTACTTATATCGCGATATTGCTTTTAAGAGACAAAAGTCCGGTTTTAGTTTGGTAATCTGACATTATATAAAAGCTTTCTTTGCAGATACATTTTAGTTTTGTTCGAAGTATGTACATATAAATTTATTCTAATGTTGTTTTGCTGTGTAGATACTCTTTATTACCAATATGTGAGAATTGGGTTCGAAACTCTCAAATGATCTTTTCGTTACCTGTCTTTCTTGAGAAGAGCCTTGATTGTTAGTAAACAAGGCTTACCATTAGCCATAGCCACCACATATACCACCGCATATATCATAGCCATGAGATTAGTACATGAAGAAAAAATATTTCTATTGATATAGAAATACGAATTATATACAAATGGACGTAAATTAACATGATCTTTTTCTCTTTTTATCAATACGTTCGAGGTTCGAGTCCGCTATTCCAAAATAATTGAGAAAACATTATACGATCGTATCTATAAATTCTGCGAAAAATATAATATCTTTAGTAAAAGTCAAAACGGTTTCCGCAATAACAAATCAACCGTTTTAACAATTTATAATTACATTAAAAATACATAATATAATTAACGTTAAAAAATATGCTATAGGAATACTACCAGACATGTCAAAAGCATACAATACTAGTGGGTACCTGTGTACAACTACGTATAAGTATACTTGTCATAGTTAAGAAATAAAGTGCGTTACGTGCAAGCAGTAGTTTCACTCGTGCCCCCTATAACGCATAATTACCAGTGGCGACGAATACCCACATATTTTTTTTTAAATGGCCCCAACGCAGTTCGGAATTTTATCAATTTTTGACCACAATGTGCAGTCATGGAATACGTACGAAGGCCGCCTCACGCAGTGGTTCATTGCAAATAATATTACTTTTGCAACTGATAAACGAGGGGAAAAACGAAGAGCGATATTCCTGAGCGTACTCTCTGACGGTTTTTTTTAAAGGATAAAGGTGACAAACGAGCACACAGTCCACCTGATGGTAAGTGGTTGCTGCGGCCCATAGACATCTACATCTATCCTCGTTTGCGAGTCAAAATGCAGATGCGTTGTCACCCGTGAGGACTAAGATGGAATGCCTCATTTCCAGTAAAAAGGGCCTCCGGCCACCTGCACTCACCAAGCGAAACGCAGAGGTAAACCTCTACTTTACGCTGGTATTCTGTGAGGTCGTGGTACCACCCCGGTTCGAGCCGGCCCATCCGTGCGACAGCAAAAGCTGCCGCGTGGCTCTACCACTGTTAGTACCAACTAGCGTCAGATCTTGCACTGCCTTAAAAGTCCAAGAGGTGCCATTTGAGGATATCTTGAATATCCTGGATAGACATTTTACACCAAAGCGTTACGGGTTTAGTGAAAGAAGTACGTTTTACTCGGCAAAGCAACATCCAGGCGAAACACATGTTCAGTGGGCCGCAAGGCTTCGTGGGTTGACAGCTCACTGCTCATTCAGCAATGTAGAAGAAGCATTACGGGATAGATTTGTAATGGGGATGTTGCCGGGACCCGAGCGCGAGAAGTTGTTCGCTCAGGAACTGGCAGAGTTATCTTTGACAAAGGCAGTCGAACTGGCAGAGACGGTACGGTGCGCGCGCATCGCCGCATCCACCTCCGCCTCAGGATATGCAGCAGCGGTGCTCCCTGATGTCAAAGAAGAACAGCTTTTTAAGATCACTGAAGGTGCAACCAATTCCAGACGAGTGGAAAAGTGTTCCGTGTGTGGACGTTCTAACCACAGGTCAACAAAGTGTCGGTTTGAAAAAGTGTAATAAAAAAGGTCACTTACAAAAAATGTGTAAATTGAATTACGTTGAAGTTAAGGAGGTGAATGAGAACGGGGACGGCGGTAAGTTGTTTAACGTACATTCTAGGAATGGATAACCCATAGTGGAGCTGGTGACAATTAATGGCATTCCGTTAAAATTTGAAATTGATAGTGGGACGGCGGTGTCTGTAATATCTAAAGACACATACGATTTATATTTTAATAGCATTCCCTTACAGCGAAGCGCTAAAAATTGATATCTTATACCGGTAACAATATTTATTCCGTAGGACTAATAAGGGTGCCGGTAATATACTCGGAGCAGACGGCCGAACTTAATGTTTACGTAGTGCCCGGCGGCGAACCGCCGTTATTGGGTCGTTATTTTATGTCGACTTTTAAAATTAAATTATTTTAGTGTAATTTTGTATCGAATACGGAAAACATTATGCTGAAATTTCAGCAACAATATCCTGAAGTGTTTTCCGATAATCTTGGTGCATTCAATAAATATAAAGTAAAGTTACAATTAAAACCAAACTCACAGCCTATTTTTTTGAAATCACGGTCAGTAGCTTTTACACTAAAAAATAAAATAGACGAAGAGATTGACAGATTAGTAGATTTAGGGATTTTAAAACCCGTGGAATATTCCGAATACGCCTCTCCTATAGTACCAGTATCAAAACGAAACGGTACTGTAAGACTTTGTGCCGATTATTCAGTAAGTATTAACAAGCAGTTAATAGTGGAACAATATTCATTGCCGTCAATAAACGAGTTATTTGCCAAATTACAGTGCGGACAGCAACTTTCCAAAATAGACTTGTCGATGGCGTATAACCAATTTATTTTGGATGACGATTCACAAAAAATCACATGTGTCAACACTCATCGCGGGTTATATAAATATACGCGCATGGTGTTCGGACTTTCCTCTGCGCCTTCGATTTTCCAACGTGCGATGGATTGTGTACTGTCGGGGTTAGATGGAGTGCTATGTCTTTTAGACGATATTTTAATCACAGGAAAAAATGATACCGAGCATCTCGAGAGGTTACACGCGGTGTTTAATAGGCTAAGGGATGCAGGCCTTATCATCATCATTCATCATCATTACAGCCTTTCATAAGTCCAATGCTGAACATAGGCCTCCCCCAAGGAATGCCACAAAGCACGGTCGTAAACCACCTGCATCCATCGACTTCCTGCATGCCTTACCAGGTCGTCACTCCATCTCGTGGGGGTCGCCCTACACTTCGCCTACCGGTACGAGGCTGCCACTCGAGAACCTTTCTTTCCCATCAGTTGTCGGTTCTTCGAGCTATATGGCCGGCCCACTGCCACTTCAGCTTACTAATCCGTTGGGCTATGTCGGTTACTCTAGTTCTACTGCGGATATCCTCATTTCTAAGTTTATTACGCAGAGAAACTCCGAGCATAGCCCTCTCCATAGCTCGCTGAGCGACCTTGAGCTTCCTCATACGGCCAGCTGTGAAGGACCACGTCTCAGTTCCGTAAGTCATCACTGGCAACACGCACTGGTTGTAAAATTTCGTTTTAAGGTTTTGAGGTATGTCTGACGAGAAGATGTGTCGTAGCTTCCCGAACACTGCCCAGCCGAGTTGAATCCGTCGATTGACCTCTCGGTCGAAGTTGGACTTACCTAATCGGACTATTTGTCCCAGGTAAACATACTCGTCAACAACTTAGAGCTTAGTGCTCTTAACAAATACCGGCATAGGTGTGACATGGACATTAAACATAATCTTTGTTTTGTCCATGTTCATCTTAAGACCTATCCGTTGGGAGACACTATTGAGGTCATTGAGCATAGTGTTTAGGTCCTCCAGCGATTCTGCGATAAGGACTATATCGTCGGCAAATCGAAGGTGAGTGATGTACTCGCCATTGATGTTGATACCGTATCCTTTCCAGTTCAGAAGCTTGAAAACGTCTTCCAATGCAGCGGTGAAGAGTTTCGGGGATATGACGTCACCCTGTCTTACACCTCTCTGCAATTGGATAGGTTTCGTACTCTGGTTCTCTACTCGGATAGCCATCGTAGCTCTACTGTACAAACACTTCAGCACTTCGATATACCGATAGTCAACTTGGTACCGATACTAAAACTATTAAAGCCTCAATACCTCAAGGCAGCGTGCTGGGGTGTCTTATGTTTTTATTTTACATTAATGACTTTGCAGAGGCTCTGAACGAATACTGTGTTATGTTAGCGGACGATATTTCTATTCTTATATCAATTATACCAATAAATCTAACAGAAAAAATAACAGCATATTATTCAAAACAACGGACTGGTTAACTAAACGTAACCTGCGGATAAACTTATTAAAAACTAAAATAATGTCTTTTCACCCATATCAAAAACCAAAATTAGATATAAAAATAGATAATTATGGCTCCATTTTAGATACTGTTAACGAGCACACAGTACTAGGCCTAATAATATTATATACCCATATTACTTGGAAACCACCCATAGAAATATTACATAGAAAGTTAAGCAGTTTTATGTACGCATTACGAGAAGTAAAAAAAACAACAGATATAACCACCGCGTTAACAACCTACTACGCGTATGCACATGCATGGCTCAGCTACGACATTGTCCTATGGGGAGGCAGTACTGATGCCCCAAGTATATTAACTAAACAAAAAAAGAAACTAATACGAATCATAGCTAATATACACAGAACACAGAAAGCTGTAAGCCTTACTTCAAGAAGTATAACATTTTAAGCCCGCCCTGTATCTATATTTTGGAACTATGCAAATTTGTCAAAAAAAATCCAAGCTTCTACACAAAACAAATGACATCATATCTAGGAATCTAAGACAGAGAAACAAACTAGTGCTGTCAATTTCAAAACTAAAATCTCATTCTTCCAGCCCATTCGCCATGTCTATGAAAATATATAATAAATTACCCGAATGTATAAAGAACATTAAAGACGAAAAACAATTCGTAAAAAATTAAAGAAACTATTTATAAACAAATGTAATACTTCTGAATTTTTAGAAAAAAAAATAATATAATATAGATATGTAAATATAAATGTTAGGTAATAATGAAATGCCATCCTACTAAATAAATTACAATAAAAAATCCTAATAAAATTAAAAATGATTCAAATAATTTAATAAAAATTCAACTGTACTAATTATACTAATTACAATAATATCATCCAAATTAACTATCAGGGGGTGATCGATACTCATGCCAAAAATGCAAACAGTAAAATTTTTGTCCGTCTGTATGTTCGTTATAAAAACAAAAAATACTCAACGGATTTTAACGAAACTTGGAACAATAATTTTTCATACTTCTGGGCAGGTTATAGAATACTTTCATCACGCTACGATCAATAGGAGCAGAGCAGTGAAGGTAAATGTTGGGGAAACGGGAGAAATTACTCCATTTTTTAAGCTTCCGTCGCGTGTGCAGCCTTAATGGTTAAAGCTACACAGAAATCATTTATGAGGGAAACGTTCTCCTTAAAATTATATGAAAAAATATCCCACGACAGCATATGTCTATCTTTTATAGTTGACTCACAATAGCACGTGTAACTCCCGTTAGCTTAGCAGTTCGGAGCTTTCTGATTATATTTGTCTACTCTTACGTTTATAACACTCTCACTCATCCCTAATTAAAAAAGTTAACATTATTATCTATTCAATAAAAAAGAATCATATAAATCGGTAATGAAACACCAAAGTTATACATGAAATACGCGCGAATGAAAATCGCGCGTGAATACTGAATCATACTATAAGGATTATTTTTGTGTAACGGTCGCCGCGCTCGATGCGGCTCGCGGCGGGAGGTATAAAAAGGCGGAGGGTCCGAGAGCGAGCTTACAACAATCACAGCCCTCAATGGCTGATGACTTAAAAACGGTGTATTACGCTATTAGGAACATCGACGTTGGGGAAATCGCTGTGTTAGCACGCAAATTGCGCGCTGCGAGGTCCCCTCAGAACCATCTCCTCGCTCTTGCAGAGCATCATAATCTTTTGTGCTTGTTGTAAGTTAAGTTAACTTAATTAACTTAACTTCACAATGACAGAGCAGTTTGCTCTACCAAAGTCTCACGGTCGTATCAAACCTAAGGGTTTATCGCTTGTATCCTTTAATATTCGCGGTTTGCGAAATAACCTTCCAGAGCTTACATCCTTTCTGGAACCCTTCCCCTCAAAAAAAATTTTGAGGCTATTTTATCTTTAGGTAACCCAGTCATTATGTTTGGAGATTTTAACTGCAAGCATACTGAATGGACATGCCGTACTATCTCCCGTAGTGGCAGGATACTGCTTGATATCACGCAGTCTCTTGACCTTACCGTTCACAGTCCCCTCGGTGCTACTCACTATCCCGATGTCACCGACTACGCTCCAGACGTGCTAGATTTTGCACTATTCAAAAGTGTTTCCCTCAACCTCAGGGCAATCGAGACACTAGACGATCTAGGATCCGACCACCGACCGGTCTCCCTCATTCTTGGCCATCAGCCACTCCCCTCAACACCCTCTACTAAAACCTTCACAAATTGGAAGGGCTTCAAGGAGTCCCTAGCGAAAGCTCTGGACTAACAGGACTCCCCTATCTCCCTATCGTCGGACTTAGTCAGTCCCGAAAAAATCGACACTGCGGTCAATTCACTCTCCACCCTTATTAAAACCTCCCTTAAGGAGAATGAAAGGGTAGTCCCGGTTGCTCATAATAGTGGGCTTTCCCTACATATTAGCAACCTATTAAAAGCCAAGAAAGCTGCTTTCCGGAGAGCAGCAAAATATCCCACGCCCGAATATAGGCGCACGGCCAATCGTCTTCAACGAAAACTCCGTTTTCGCCTCTCTGAATTTCGAGACCGCGAAAAGAGTAAACTCATGGAGAATATGTCTCCGTCTCATACAGCGTACTATCGGATGGCAAGAGCCCTCCGCATAGACGCTATCACCCACACTCCCGCTCTCTCCCGTCCCGACGGTACGGTAGCCGTCGAGGACGAGGAAAAGGCTGAGTGCTTTGCAGACAGAATTGCCGCTCAATGCTCTCCTAGCTCTCAACTTGTCGACCCTTCACACGTCCAGACAGTGGAGGATGAGGTCCGCCGCCGGAACTCATTCCCTACAGCCTCCGAACCTATCTCTGTGTCCAATGATGAGATTTCATCCCTCATCAAAGGACTTAAGCCCAAAAAGGCCCCGGGAGCGGATAGCATCTCCAACGAAGCCCTTAAACAGGTTTCCTGAACAGGTGTTAACCCTTCTAACTATTATCTTCAACGCCTGCTTTAACCTTAGTTATTTTCCCAATACGTGGAAAGAGGCAACTGTGATTGGTATCACCAAGCCAGGAAAGCCTCTTTAAATCCCCTCCAGTCATCGTCTTATTAGCCTCCTCAAGGCCATGGGCAAGCTCTTCGATAGAGTCATTCTTACTCGCATGAGGTTCCATCTGTTTCCCACAGACGGTGACCCTCTTGTCATCCCCCATCAATTTGATTTCCGAGCAAAACACTCTTGTCCTCAACAAGTTCACCGTATTGTGGAATATATCCTCAGCGGTTTTTATCCTCGTCGTTATAAGACCATCGCGGTCTTTTTCGACATAGCCAAAGCATTTGATAGAGTCTGGCATGAAGGGCTTATCTACAAATTATATAAAATAGGTCTCCTCGATTGTCTAGTACATCTCGTGGCCTCTTATCTAAAGCATCGTACCTTTCGTTTTAGACACGTAAGCACGCTCTCTTCCCAACGCCCCATCAAAGCTGGTGCCCCTCAGGGCCCAGTACTTACTCCTCTCCCGTACATTTTGTTCACCAACGACATTGCCATCCCGTCGAAAGGTGTTCAGCTTTCCCTCTTCGCAGATGACACTGCCCTATACTGTAAAGGTATCTCGCTACCTTTCATACGGAACAAGATCCAAAAGTCAGTTGATTACCTAGGAGCTTGGTTCAAAGAATGGCGCATCGATGTGAAACAGGAGAAGAACTCCGCCGTTCACTTCGATTATAAACGACGCCGACTCAAAAACACTCCACCAATACGTATGCTAGGGACCCCTGTCCCCTGGCATATGACTGCCAAATATATAGGCGTCACCCTTGACGCGAGACTCACTTTCAGGCCCCACGTCAAAAGAGTAACCCGTCACGCACGTTTTTACCTGAGTAGGCTCAACAGTATGTTTGGCCGACACAGTAAAATGTCCCTCAGAAACAAGCGTACCATATATAAGGTCTCTATACGACCAGTCATGTCCTACGCGGGCCCCATTTTTGCTCACGCTGACCCTAAAATTATTAACGAACTCCAAATAGTTCAAAACCTCTTCTGTCGTCGAGCTACGAACGCACCTTGGAACGTCCGTAATGCCGACCTTCATCGGGACTTAGAGCTCCCTACAATCCAACAATTCCTTAAAAAACTCTCTGAGAACTTCTTCAAAGCCTCAGAGTCGCATTCCAATCATTTTATTCGTGAGGCAGCTACTTATGCAGCCCCACCCCCTCTCGCTATCGAGTCCGCAGGCCGAGAAACACTCTCTCGGACCCGCCAAATAAAATCTCAACGACCTGAACTGCCTCCTGGCGGCTCAGGCCGATTCTTCTTAAATTTGCCTAAGTAGGCTCTTCTTCAGCGGCTTTCTGTAACCGCCTGCGCCCTCTTCTCCCAAACGAGGGTCGCGTCCGATCCGACGAAGCGGCTTAATCGGCCAATTGTCAGTCCCTAAAGGCGGTTTTTAACGGGTACTACTTAGGTCTCCCGTAGTTAGTGAGTCCCGCATAACCAGGACAGACCGGCTGTCGTGGTATGCATAATGCATTTTCCGCCTCCCTACGTAATGGGTAGCCCTTTTCCAATTGCTTCTGGGCGCAAAAAAGTGCGAGCTTCATACAATATTTGGCTGTTGATGCGAATAGACGTTCAGAGTGTTCGACCTTATTGACAGATAATAATTGATTTTAACAAACCGTGCTTATCAGCGCGTTTTTTAGTGTATTTTATAAAATAGGTATTAGTTATTTTGGTAGTGTTTGAATATTTCTTAGTATTAGCTTAATCATTAATTAAACTTTTTTTTTATTTAGCTGTAGTTTTAAATAGGTACCTAGGTATCAAATAGGTTATTTCATTCTATTAGACGTAGTTTAGGTACCTACTTATATATTTTAAGAGTTTAATTTTGGATTTATGGATTTATTTAGGATCCGTTTTATTATTTAAGTAGGCATTAAGATTGTTTTAAGTGTATGGTAGCTATAATTAGGACCTCTAACGTAGATTATTTTGTTAGGTAACTGAATGCCGTTGAAAATAAAATA
This sequence comes from Parnassius glacialis, assembly GCA_033319125.1. NCBI lineage: Eukaryota > Metazoa > Arthropoda > Insecta > Lepidoptera > Papilionidae > Parnassius > Parnassius glacialis. The sequence goes on from JAVANC010000010.1 coordinate 40,667,244, forward strand.
CGCAATGCCACCTAAAAAACGATTATCTTCAGAGTTAGTGCCTCAACTTCTCGAGCCAATGATAGCTCTCCAGAAGGAGAGATGCAATTAGCAGCTGACAGAGCGAGACGAGCTACATCACGGGCGTCTGAAAGTTATTCTCAACGAGAGCTAAGGCTTACCATTGACCGGGAACAACATGTGTTATCCCGAGAAGATGAAACTGCTTCACAACGAGAATTGCCGCTCACAGCTGACCGCGAATGGCATACATTATCTCGCGAGTCCGAAACCTACACTGAGAGGGAATTACGTCTCACAGCTTACCGGGAACGGCATACATTATCTCGCGAGTCTGAAACCTTCACTGAGAGGGAATTACGTTTCACAGCTGATCGCGAACGGCATTAACAATTAATAAGGCTCAAGGGCAGACTTTTCGTGTTGCTGGAGTAGATCTCGGTGTCGGTTGTTTTTCGCATAGTCAGATGTACGTCGCTCTTTCCCGGGTTAGCAGTTCTAGAAATCTTTATGTTCGCGTGCGGACGGGTCAACTTTAAACATAGTTTACCCGGAAGCTTTGCGCTGAAGTATTTTTGTTTAATAAGTACTTAAGCCTCATGTGAACGTGATCTAAACAATATTACCAATATATTAACTTAATAACACACAAGGAGTTACACTCCATCCAAAGCCAGCGACACTATAACATATATAGGAATGACGTCTTAGCAAAAGTTGATTAGTCTGATGGGCATTTTCTGTTGACTTACAAAATGAATGATCTAGAACGTCTCGAATCGTCTCGCGAATCACGTTGTTTTCCCGTTCCCAGGCTCTTAGAATTCAACATCAGACGTTTCAGATCTTCGATTTTGACGACCCCGTTATCGCTGGCATAAGCAAAATGATCCGCGTACGAAGTCGCGGGCAGAAGCTAGTTAATAAACAATATCTAACAATATTAATAACGTATCTAAAATTCAATGTGTGTGTGTTTAAATAATATGATAAATGTTCATATTAAATAATTATTTAAAAATAACAATAATATAATAATAAATATTCCTCCTTCATAAAATTGCTGCACCCATCAGGGCCATAGAGATACCATAAAACTATGTAACACCTTTTGTAACCTATGGAATGCAATAAAGTTATTGAGTATTAAAAACATAGGTCTCTTCCATTGCTGGCAGGTCTCCAATAATCGCTACGTTTGTGATCCCAGTACCGGGTAGGTATCTTGCATTATCGTTGCCGATCTGTGTATTTTACATCTGGCAAAGACGAGTTAGTCCAAAAGCATATTCTTACATCGCTAGTACACGGTAATGGCGCTGTTAGAATACACTTGCACTACACACTTTCACTACCTATCCACTACCTCATATCGTCCCGTGAGTGTAGTAAGAAGTGACAGAGGACACAAATCAGGAGAAAGGCAGCAGCGTCTTCCTAATAAACAACTAGAAAATAAAACTAAGGTTGCCAACCCGCCTACTTAGCATCGCAACTGTGGCAAGTATACCTCTTAAGCCGGAGCCAGATGTAACCACAACATTTGAACACTTATTTGAAGGACTTTGAACACTTGTTGGCGCAACCTGGCAGATATGTTTTGCAAACACATCTCTCCACAATACGTTGATAAATCACAAACAAGATGGACGACGATTTTGTGGATGCAGTGTGCCTGTATTATTTAAGTGCATGTCATTATTCATTACATGTGCAAAAATAATACAATACAATAATATATTGAAATTCAAGATTATCTATTTCACGCATAAGTACAGCTGTTTCAGATAACAGCTGACAATACAAATAACATTCATTCGATTGTCTTTATGCTTGGACCTATTTTAAAATGTACTGCGCACAATCTTCCGATGGACAACGCTTGCGCAAATGAACTTGCGCAAGAGTGGCAGGTTACGCAAAAATTAGAACACTGTCGATTTTGAACACTTTGATCTGCGCTAAAAATCCGAAACCGCTTGGAAATGTGCATTTATCTGTACACTTATTTAAACATTGATTCAAAGTCCTGTGCCACACATAGCTTCAAACAAGTGTTCAAATGTTTAAAGCTGTATCTGGCGCCGGCTTTATGAGAGAGGCCTATGTTCAGTAGTGAACTTTGATAGGCCGTTATGATAATGATGATGATACCGCCATCTATCGGAAGCCATGAAATATTTCTGGATCTTTCCGTAGTCACTGCTTTTGTCTCTCGTGGGAGGATTTTTTTTTTTATAGGATAAGGGTGATAAACGAGCACACAGTCCACCTGATGGTAAGTGGTTGCTGCGGCCATAGACATCTACATCTATCCTCTATTACAAATCAAAATGTACATGCGTTGTCACCCATGAGGACTAAGATAGAATGCCTCCCTCCCTCATTCCTTTGTAATTTCCAGTTGCCTAAATGTCTTGAAGGATTAAAGCAAATTATTTTTATATTTTAATTCGTTTAAATACCAAAATTCCTAAAGTGTAAAAATACCATAATTCCAATTTTCATTCGAGAAAACCCCTATGTATGATAGAAGTACATCAGACGAACGAATTATTTAATAGTTAAATATAGATCGCTACAGTTCATTTCTTTTTTCAATATTACATCAAGGTTACTTCGCCTACGCGGATCCCAGATGTGGAAGACCATGTACCTTCCCTGTTGGACTATCTGCTGACCTCTTATCCGGACGGATATCAGGTCCTTCCTCGACGCCCCTCTGGGCTCTTCGGACCATTGTCTGATCCGGAGTACGTTGCCACTCACGCTCCAATCGGAGTTGCGATCTGCAGCTTGCCGCCGTGTTTGGCACTATAGGTCAGCTGATTGGGACGGGATGCGGTTTTTTTTTTGCATCCTACCTTTGGGGGCGGGTTTGTTTCTCGCCGGAAGATCCCAGCGTTGTTGCCGATTCTGTTGCTGATGTGGTACTTCAGGGTATGGAACTTTTTGTTCCATCCTCTGTGGTGCCCATCGGAGGCAGATCCCAGCCATGGTTTCGTCGCTCCTGTAAAATAGCATCACGCTATAAGCAGGAGTGCTACGGGCCTGGGCTGACGCATCAACGTCTCGAGATGTAAACACCAGCGCACTTAAAAGAGGTACAATTCCGCCTCCAGGTCCTTCAAAAGCGTTATTTCCAAGGCCAGGTCTGAGCACATCGGCAGAATTGGCGAGAAGCTAGTTCGCCTTCCTTCAGGAACTCGTGCATTCTGGTCTCTCGCCAAGGCTGTCTCAGGGAACTTCTGTCAGCCATCTCTTCCATCTCTGCACAGAGAGGACGACTCACTGGCCCATGCCGCAAAGGCAAAAGCCGATCTGTTGAGCTCTCTTTTTGCGTCCAACTCGACTCTAGATGACGGGGGGAACACACCGCCGACCATCCCGCGATGTGAGTGTTCCATGCCGGATGTGCGATTTACACAGCGCTCGGTTCGCAAAGCACTCTTCTCCCTGGACGTCAGCAAGTCGAGTAGGCCCGATGGAGTCCCTCCCATTGCACTGAACACGTGTGCTCCGGAGTTGGCACCGGTTTTAACGCGTTTTTTCCGGTACTCCTACTTCCAAGGCGTAGTCCCTGAGTTCATGGAAGACAGCTTTTGTCCACCCGATCCTTAAAAAAGGCGACCGCTCAGACCCGTTCAACTACAGGCCTATCGCCATCACCTCCTTGTTCTCCAAAATAATGGAAGCCAATATAATCTGCCAGCTTATGAGGTACCTTGAGGATCACCAGCTGATTAGTGATCGCCAGTACGGTTTTCGTCGGGGTCGATCAGCTGGTGATCTTCTAGTCTACTTAACTCATAGATGGGCAGAGGCAATAGAGTCCAAGGGGGAGGCATTAGCCGTTAGTTTGGACATAGCGAAGGCCTTCGATCGGGTCTGGCACAAAACGCTTCTTTCGAAGCTTCCTTCCTATGGGCTTCCCGAGAAATTGTGCAAATGGATCCCAGTTTCCTTGCTGATCGGAGCATCAAGGTCGTAGTAGACGGTGCATGCTCCGATCTCAAGCCTATCAACGCTGGTGTTCCACAAGGCTGCGTGCTATCACCAACGCTGTTTCTCCTGCATATCAATGATATGTTGCTAACTGGTAGCATTCATTGCTATGCAGACGACAGCACTGGTGATGCCTTATATACCGGCCGTGTCAATATTTCTCGGGAAAACGTTGCTGAATACCGGGACAAACTTGTGTCTGAAGTCGAGTCTTTGCTTAACCGACTAAATCTAGTCCAGTTCAATCCCCAGAAGACACAAGTTTGCGCATTTACCGCAAAAAGAAACCCTTTGTCGTACCTCCTCAGTTTTAAGGCACTCCCCTTGCTGCCTCAGCCAGTATCGGAATCCTTGGCGTCCGATATCGAATAGTGTGCAGTTTCGTGGTCACTTGGAAGGGAAGGCCAATTGATCTCTAAAAACTTGACGTGCTCAGCAGAGCGAAACAGTATTTCATGCCGGCACATCGCTTGCAACTTACAAAGCGCAAGTTCGGCCCTACATGGAATACTGCTCTCATCTCTGGACCGGGGCACCCAGTGCCAGCTTCTTCCACTTGACCGCATAGCGCAGAGCGGTTCGAATCGTCGACGACCGAGGTTCTTTCTGATCGGCTCCATACACTGACACTGCGTAGAGATTTTGCATCTCTTTGCGTATTTTATCGCATCTATCACGGGGAGTGCTCTGAGCAATTGTTCGGACTAATTCCAGCCGCTCAATTTCACTATCGCACATCGCGACAAAATTTGCGTTACCATCCATACCATCTGGATGATTGGAGGTCCATCACTGTGCGATTAGAAGAAGTTTTTCTCCCTCGCAAACTTCCTTGTCGAATTAATTACCACCAGCGAATTTCCCAGACCGATACGACTTAGGAACCTTCAAGAAAAGAGCTTACACTTTCTTAAAGGCCGGCAACGCATCTGCAATTCCTCTGGTGTTGCGGTTGTTCATAGGCGGCGGTAAGTCACTACCATTAGGTGAGCCGAATGCTCGTTTGCCCCCTATTCTATAAATAAAAACTATTCCCTATTCTATAGAAATGGTTTTTTAGCCTTTAAAGTTAGTGTTAACTTACAAAATGTACATCGCTAGGTGTAATGTTTATAATTTTCTTTTTATAAACCTTCAATAGAAATATTGGATTTTTTTTTTACAGGAGAAGGGCGAAAAACGAGCACACAGTCCACCCGATGGTAAGCGGTTGCTGCGGCCCATAGACATCTACATCTATCCTCTATTACAAATCAAAATGCAGATGCGTTGTCACCCGTGAGGACCAGATGGAATGCCTCATTTCCAGTAAAAAGGGCCTTTTTTAAAAAAAGAATTTGCTTACCATCATGGAAATCAATGGTATTTTTATAGAATTGCGGAAGTCAAAAAGAAAGAAGTTTTCAATTCGAGTGTATTGTTACTTATATGAATGCTATCGTTTTCATCGTCAATTGTGAACTGATTTTGATGACTGTTTATTTATTAATAAAATATATACTTTAACTACACTTTGGCGACGAAATTTTACACCTAAGGGATTAAGGTAAGGTTTGAGATTGTGATATGCCTTAGTTCTCTCAATATGCTTTAAAAGTTACTTTAAAAAAACTTAAAAAGTAAAAGCCCACTTCAGAGATCTAAAAACAGTAAATCCACGGGAAGATATGGGGTAGTGGGTATTTTTACCTACTACCCCATATCTTCCCGTGGTTGTCGTAGGCGACAGAGGGAAACTGAGGCAGAAGATGGGCAACAGCATCTTTCTGATAACAGGCAAAACAACAATAAAAAACTGCGGTTGCCAACTCGTTCGCCAACAAGCGTGGCAACTATGGAAATATAACCCACCTGATTAAAGTTACCAAGAGACAGCCCCTAGTCCCCGGCCTCGCTATTCTTTGCTACGTTGGCGACTATAGTAACGGCACGGCAGGAGTGCTAAGAATCTCCGGTGAATGTTCGTTTGCCATCTAAGACGACTCGAACTGGCAACATATAACGCACGCAACCTAAGAACTGACGAGAAGGTCGTAGAGCTGGAAGAAGAGATAGAAAAGTTGCACTGGAATATTATAGGATTATCTGAGGTCCAAAGAGAGGGTGGGGACACGGTAACCCTCTAATCCAGCAACTTGCTCTATCACCAGAAGGGCAACCATCTGTCCCAAAGAGGTGTCGGATTTATCGTTCACAAGTCTCTCGTTAACAATGTTGGAAAGATTGAGAGTGTGTAGACGAGGGTTGCGTATATTATACTCAGAATCACCAAATTTATTCACTGAAGGTCATACAGGTTTACGCACCAACCTCGGAACATCCCAATGAGGAGGTAGAGGAAATGTATGAAGATATCTCTAGATCCATGCATTTCTCCAAAACCTACTATACGGTGTTAATGGGAGACTTCAACGCAAAATTAGATACAAAAGGAACTGTGAGCTGAAGGTGGGGAAATTGGAATAGGGCAACGAAACTCAAAGGCCTAGTAGCTGGCCAAGTTCTTGGAGAAAGAGGGACTCTTTATGATGAACTCTTTCTTTCAGAAGCGGGCCTTACAGGAATGGAACTGGTCAAGCCCCGACGGTTCGACAAAATGAGTTTGACTTCATTATGTGGATAAGATGACAACTGTTCAGTGATGTATCAGTGATCGCGAGGGTGAAAACTGGCAGCGATCACCGAATGGTGAGAACTGAACTGAAACGTTAAGTGGAGAGGTCACGTCTAATGAAGTCAACGCTCCGCCCCCTCGTGCCCTAATCAAACTCCCCGAAACCTTTCAGCTCGACCTACAAAACTGTTTTCAGTGCCTAGAAGATTGCAATGCAGTTGACAATATGAATTCTCGTGGAAATGTCCATGCAGTTGGAGCTAAGTTTTTCAAATCCGCCGCAGAAAATAAAACTCTCTGATTACACTCGGGAAACAGACGGGACATGAAACTGCAGTCTTCAGTAGATTGACAAAATACAGTCAACTGAACAGACAGAACTACAAACGTATGCGGCGGGACTTACTCAACTTTAATACTGCTCGTATTGAAGAAGCGATCGAGTGGAACCAAGGCTCTAAAGTCTTTGCCAGAGATCTGGCTGCCATAAAGAGCCAACTGTCGATCTAAAGACCGAGTCTGGCAGTGTCGTTTCCGGGTAACCTGAGATTTTGAGTGATGTTGAGAGGTTCTATGGGGAGCTGTACACATCATCGTTGGAGCCACACGCAAGTGTGATTAACGATACAAGAGCAAATCTTACCCGACACTATTCCGACGATATTCCGGACGTCAGTCTGAGCGAGATTAGATAGCTCTCCAGCACCTTAAAAACGGCAGGGCCCCAGGCGAGGATTAGAATTACAGTAGGGCTTCTAAATGCGAGTGCAAAATGGGTACTTGAAGTCCTTGAGAAGCTCTTGAATTCCGTCCTTCACGGTAATATTTTTCAAGAAAGGCGACAACGGTCTCTTGAAGAACTAAACAATGATTTCCGTTCTGAGCCGCGTTTAAGTGCTGTTTTCAAGAGTAATTACAAATCGTCTCGCATGCAGACTCGACGACTTCCAGCCTCCCCAGCAAGCCGGTTTCCGAACAGGCTTAGCACAATAGACCACATACATACCCTTCGGCAAATTGTACAGAAGATCGAGGAGTACAATTTGCCGCTATGTCTTGCGTATGTGGGACTATGAGAAAGCCTTTGATACCGTCAAAATTACGGAGGTGCTGCAGTCCATTCAGCAGTGTCAAGTTGACTGTCGCTATACCGAAGTGCTGAAGTGTTTGTTACAGTAGAGTACGATGGTTCTTCGAGTACAGAACCAGAATATGAAACCTATCTAACTGCAAAGAGGTTTAAGACGGGGAGACGTTGTATTCCCGAAACTCTTCACGGTTGCATTGAAAAACGTTTTCTAGCTCTCTGGACTGGCAAGGATACGGTAGAATAATCTAGTAGCTGTAGGCAAACTAGCGAGATCCTGCCTGAAATAAACAGTCGTATAACCAAGGTTCTAATGAGACTAAAC
>JAVANC010000010.1:40675374-40731439 GCA_033319125.1 Parnassius glacialis
TTTGTTGTAAAACGCGTACATAAATGCTTAATCACTTGCAGCCAACAATATGGTCTTATGTGCATACATGAGTGTTTATCAGCGAGTTATTTCATGGTAGAGCCATGCTGCAGCTATATTATGGATTACAAAATGAATGAGTTAGCTCGACCGGGGCACCCGACACGCTCGCACAGAAAATCTGCGTAAAATATCAAATTAATGCTGCTATGTTTTGAATGGTGACTGTAGAGAACCGGAGACCCTTTTTACTGGAAATGAGGTATACTATCTTAGTATGAGGAAATTATATGCAACGTTGAGGATTGCCTGTTTAAAAACAATGTGGGAAAGGAAGATGTTGAGGCCATACGTCAAGACATTTCGTCCTTGTTACGTCGAAGTGCTGTGCCGAAACTAAATCTCCCCAAAGACGAGTTTAAAGCGTTGTACAACTTACGCAACAGACCAGAGCTCACGATTCTCCGTGCAGATAAAGGAAATGCTACGGTAATAATGAATACGTCAGATTATAATTTGAAAATACAACAACTTTTATCGGACGAAAGTACGTACAAAAAGGTCAAAACAGACCCTACAACCAATGTGCTTAAAACAACTAGCGATCTAATAAAGAATTACTCCGAAAAATTAAATCTCGACATAAACTCGATAATACCACCGTGTACTAAAGCACCGAGGTTATATGGGTTACCGAAAATACACAAACCAAACGCTCCACTACGTCCCATAGTGAGCCAAATCGATTCACCAACTTATAAGTTGGCTCAACACCTGGCAAAAAATTCTGTCACCACTGAGAGGACAAACTAGAGCACACACAAAGGATTCGTACCATTTTGTTAGTGAGATAAAAGACCTACATCTTGCTGACAATGAAACTATGGTCAGTTTTGATGTTCAGTCACTATTTACATGCTTACCTATTGAAGACTGCATCTCAATTGTAACCAGGAAGCTAGAAGAATACAACATGCCTACAGAATATGCAGTATTACTCAAACACTGCCTTACATCTGGCTATCTATTGTGGAAGGAGGAGTTTTACAAGCAAGTAGATGGAGTGGCGATGGGCTCACCTGTATCTCCCATAGTCGCCGACATATTCATGGAGGACTTTGAGGAGAAAGCCCTTCTTACTGCTCCTGTAAATCCAAGATTCTACAAGCGGTATGTAGATGACACTTTCACAATTTTACCATCTGACAAAGTAACTGCATTTTTAGACCACCTTAATTCCATAAACTCTAAAATACAATTCACAATGGAGTTAGAGGGCCAACCAATTCTTTAGCTTTCCTAGATGTTTTAGTCATCCGAAATCCTGATAACACTATTGGTCATACTGTGTATAGAAAAAAGACCCATACTAACCGATATTTAAATGGTGAATCGCACCATCATCCATCACAGTTAGCTACCGTGGGAAAATCTTTGTTTCAGAGAGCACGAGGGATCTGTGACAGAAAACATCTGGCCGCCGAGCTGCAGTACGTCGAGCAAGTATTGCAAGACAACAAGCTTCGGGTCCCGCGCCTACGTCACAGTGACCGAGTGAAGCCGACCACAGTCGAGCGTGTGCCTGCTGTACTACCCTATATCAGAGGAGTCACAGACAAGGTTGGCTACATCTTAAAGCGAGCTTCTATTAAAACATACTTCAAGCCGCCGAAGAAGATTAGTCAATTTTTACCATCCGTCAAGTGTAATATCCCTCTACAAGATGCAGGAGTGTACAAGCTTGATTGCGAATGTGGTCTCTCTTACATAGGACAAACAAAAAGATCCATTAAAACCCGCGTGAAAGAACATATAGCTGACGTGAAGCACCGACGCTCTGGGAAGTCTGCAGTCTGTGAACATGTTCAAGATCGTCCCCCGCCATTACATCAGATTTGATAGACCACAAATCCTTGCAAAAGAACACCGATTCCTACCAAGGATGATACGCGAGGCTATTGAAATTAAAAAACATCCTAATTTCAATAGAGAAGATGGATGGGTGCTGCCATCTGCTTGGGACCCTATAATTAACAAAATTAAATCCAAACCCAAGCATAACACTGCAAGACTTCCGGATACTGTAAGTTCATTCTGCGTAAATCGAACCAAAAATTAATATTAAAAAACTGGAGGTAGCCGGGCTAACTGTGACATTGGGACGTCAAACATCTCAGTCCCCCCCGTGACCATGGGTTGCTGAAAAGCACTCGAAACGTCGGGAATAAAAATAATAAAATAAACGCGATAAAATCCGTAAAAAACAGTTTTATTCAACAACAAAATATTCTTAAAATAAGTGATTTTTATTAATTTATTTCTCAAAAAGTACGTGTTTCTGCATATTGAAACTTTGTGTGTGTGCTTATAAAAATGTAACCTTTCTGTAAAAACGTATCAACACCAAACTCGATGGAAGGTAATGGAAAGTCGTACCGCATAATTTATTATTTTCATTTATTAATTGTACTCAAGGAATTTAGAGAGAACTGGTTTATGAAGTAACCTGGTGTTTATTAAATTAAATTACTTTTTTTTATAGGACAAAGGTGACAAACGAGCACACAGTCCACCTGATGGTAAGTGGTTGCTGTGGACCATATATATCTACATACATATATCCTCGATTACGAATCAAAATGCAGATGCGTTGGTACCTGTGAGGACTAAGATGGAATGCCTCATTTCCATTAAAATGGGTCTCCGGTACTATACACTCATCATACTACAACTTTTAAAAAGGCTGGCAACGCATCTACAATTCCCCTGGTGTTGCAGTTGTTCATGGGCGGCGGTAGTCACTTACCATCAGGTGAGCCGCATGCTCGTTTGCCCACTCTCCTATAAAAAAAAAAAAAGAAACATAGCAGCGTTAAGCTGCTATGTTATGGTGGTATTCTGTGAGAGCGTGGTCCTACTTCGGTCGAGCCGACCAATTCATGCTATAACTATACCAGATATATAGCTGCAGCATGGCTCTACCACGTTTACTTTTCCGAGTAAAAGATTTCAAATAAATATAAATTTTTCAAATAATTTAAGAAAAATCAAAAGTCAGTGGTTCAACATAAACATCCATTACATATTATAACAAAGATTGGGCCAGTGCCATCTGTAGTATAAATATTTCGCATATCTAACAAGGGCATTAATTCATCCATCTCCAGTATATATATTCATGGGACAACTAGGGACTTCTCCACACTGCAGAGGTGGCCATGTGAGAACCTATCTTCGTTATCTATTTTCGGTAGTACGAGCTGATGTAGGCCCATTGCCATTTCTGTCTCGTAATTCGCTTTTATTTATGTTGTACGGTCTGATGAAGCTACTTGAATAAACGGTGCTAGTACCATTATTATATTATCATTAAAATGAAATTCGGTATTATAACATTGAATTCAAACAACTCGACTGCTATTATTGTTCTCTTAATTATTTAACTCCATATACACAATTACTTATATATTGGTGTACTTAATGCCTAAAGTGTTAATGTTAATGCCGTGTAGTGGCGGACAAGAATATCCACTACCCCATATCCTCCCGTGGGTGTTGTAAAAGGCGCCAAAGCGAAACAGGCGGGAGATGGGCAGCAGCATCTCCCCTGATAATAGCCAAAATTACAATAAAAAAAACTGCGGTTGCCAAGCCGCTCGCCAAGCGTGGCAACTATGGCAAATACCCCCTATGAATGAATGTAACAAAAAGACGGCCCCCAGTACCCTGGAGGCCCCGCTATTCCTGGCTACGGTGGCGACCATGGTAACGGCGGGGCAGGGGGTGCTAAGAATCTCCGGTGGAGGTTCGGTTGCCACCTACGACGACTCGACCTGGCAACATACAACGCACGCACCCTGAGGACTGACGAGAAGATTGTGGAGCTGGAAGAAGAGATAGACAAGTTACGCTGGCATATTATAGGATTATCCGAAGTCCGAAGAGAGGGGGAGGACACGGTAATCCTCGAGTCCGGCAACTTGCTCTATTACCGGGAGGGCGACCATCTGTCCCAAAGAGGTGGCGGATTTATCGTCCACAAGTCTCTCGTTAACAACGTTGTAAAGATTGAGGATGTGTCGACGAGGGTTGCGTACCTTATACTCAGAATCACCAAACGGTATTCGCTGAAGGTCATACAGGTTTACGCACCAACCTCGGCACACCCCGATGGAGAGGTGAAGGGAAATGTATGAGGATATCTCTAGAGCCATGCATTCCTCCAAATCCCAATATACGGTATTAATGGGAGACTTTAATGCAAAACTAGGCACAAGAGAGAATGGTGAGCTGAAAGTAGGGAAATTTGGAATAGGGCAACGGAAACCAAGGGGTCAGCAGCTGGCCGACTTCATGGAGAAAGAGGGACTCTTTATGATGAACTCTTTCTTCCAGAAGCGGCCCCACAGGAAGTGGACCTGGTCGAGCCCCGACGGGTCGAAAAAAAATGAGATTGACTTCATTATGACGACCAGACGACAACTGTTCAGTGATGTCTCAGTGATCGCGAGGGTGAAAACCGGCAGCGATCACCGAATGGTTAGAGGCACACTGAACTTAAATGTTAAGTTGGAGAGGTCTCGTCTGATGAAGTCAATGCTACGTCCCCTTCGTGCTCTAATCCTAAGTCCCGAAACCTTTCAGCTCGAGTTACAAAACCGTTTTCAGTGCCTAGAAGACTGCAATGAAGTGGACGATATGAATGAAAAGCTTGTGAAATCTGTCCATGCGGTCGGAGCTAAGTTCTGCAAGACCCGCCGCAGAAGAACACAAAAACTATCCGATCGCACTCTTAATCTCATGGCTGTTAGACGGGAGATGAGGCTACATTCTTCAACAGATATTACAGCATACAGGCAACTGAACAGACAGATCTCCAAATGCATGCGGCGGGACTTGCGCAACTTCAATACAGCTCGTATTGAAGAAGCGATCGAGCGGAACCAAGGCTCCAAAGTCTTTGCCACAGATCTGTCTGCCAGAAAGAGCCAACTGTCAAAGCTGAAGACCGAATGTGGCAGCATCGTTTCCGGGGCACCTGAGATTTTGAGTGAGATTAAGAGGTTCTATGGGCAGCTGTACACGTCATCGTTGGAGCCACACGCAAGTGTGAGTAACGATCCAAGAGCGATCCGACACTATTCCGAAGATATCCCGGACGTCAGTCCGAGCGAGATTAGAATGGCTCTCCAACACCTTAAAAACGGCAAGGCCCCAGGCGAGGATGGAATTACAGCGGAGCTTCTGAAAGCGGGTGGAAGACCGGTACTTGAAGTCCTTCAGAAGCTCTTTAATTCCGTCCTCCATGGTGGCATTACACCGGAGGCGTGGAGCAGAAGTGCGGTGGTCTTGTTCTTCAGGAAAGGTGACAACGCTCTCTTGAAGAACTACAGACCGATTTACCTTCTGATCCGAGTCTACGTGCTGTTTTCGAGAGTCATTACGAAACGTCTCGCGCGCAGACTTGACGACTTCCAGCCTCCCGAACAAGCCGGTTCCCGAAAGGGCTTTAGCACCACAGACCACATATATAACCTGGGGCATATATTTCGGATATTCGGATTTCGGATATTTCGGTATATTCGGACTTCTGTACAATAGTACAGAAGTCCGAAGAGTACAATTTACCATTATGTCTGGCGTATGTGGACAATGAGAAAGCCTTTGATTCCATCGAAATTTGAGCGGTGCTGCAGTCCCTTCAGCGGTGCCAAGTTGACTGTCGGTATATCGAAGTGCTGAAGTGTTTGTACAGTAGAGCTACGATGGCTATCCGAGTACAGAACCAGAGTATGAAACCTATCCAATTGCAGTGAGGTGTAAGACAGGGTGATGTTATTTCCCCGAAACTTTTCACCGCTGCATTGGAAGACGTTTTCAAGCTTCTGGACTGGAAAGGATACGGTATTAACATCAATGGCGAGTACATCACTCACCTTCAATTTGCCGACGATATAGTCCTTATGGCAGAATCGCTGGAGAACCTAAGCACTATGCTCAAATGACCTCAATAGTGTCTCCCAACAGATAGGTTTTAAGATGAACATGGACAAAACAAAGATTATGTTTAATGTCCATGTCACACCTATGCCTGTAGTTGTTGGGAGCACTAAGCTCGAAGTTGTTGACGAGTATGTTTACCTGGGACAAATAGTCCGACTAGGTAAGTCCAACTTCGACCGAGAGGTCAATCGACGGATTCAACTCGGCTGGGCAGCGTTCGGGAAGCTACGACACATCTTCTCGTCAGACATACTTCAAAATCTTAAAACGAAATTATACAACCAGTGCGTGTTGCCATTGATGACTTATGGAACTGAGACGTGGTCCTTCACTGCTGGCCGTATGAGGAATCTCAAGGTCGCTCAGCGAGCTATGGAGAGGGCTATACTCGGAGTTTTTCTGCGTGATAAACTTAGGAATGAGGCTATCCGCAGTAGAACCAGATTTCTCTGGTTCTACTGCAGATAACCTACCGACATAGCCCAACGGATTAGTAAGCTGAAGTGGCAGTGGGCCGGCCATATAGTTCGAAGAACCGAAAACCGATGGGGAAGAAAGGTTCTCGAGTGGCAGCCTCGTACCGGTAGGCGAAGTGTAGGGCGTACTCCCACGAGATGTAGTGACGACCTATTAAGACATGCAGGAAGTCTATGGATGCAGGTGGCTCAGGACCGTGCTTTGTGGCATTATTTGGGGGAGGTCTATGTTCAGCAGTGGACTTGTGAAGGGCTGTAATGATGATCATGATGATGAATGCCTGAAGCATTAGCTACCAGTTTATAGTAGTGCAGAGATAAAGTATATTATATAACATCGATTGAGATCGAGGGTTATACCCTCGATCTCAATACATTGGGTCCTAAGTGCTTCCTTACAATTAAAAATGGAACAGTCTGTAATATACATGATTATTAACTAATAAAAAATATATTGTTTCAAATACCTCGTTTAGTCGAAAGTTGCTCTTCCAACTGTTGCAGATTTTATAAAATATATGTTGTCAAAGTTCCTTAGTAAGTCCAAAGTAATCTAACAATTTTGCAGAACTACCTAAAAGTTATTATTCAGTTTCAAAGTGTAATTCTAATTTTCTAATGTAAAGTATCACAGCGGCTAAAAGTTTTTCAGGCTAGATTACATCTAATTAGTTATAATAAATTATTGAACATCACTACGTCCGAGTTATCTCAGTATTTTACAAAATTAGAGCAGTGCACTGCCACAAAATTTCTGATATAAAAGAGGAATTTTGAAACGAATTTTTCATGAAACCACTAAATCTTGGTGTGTAAGATTATAATATATATATAATATATAATATGATATATATATATATATATATATATATATATATATATATATATATATATATATATATATAATATATAGATCATAATATAAATGTTACAACTTCTTCCCCAAGGACCAACCTCATCAGTCCATGGTACACAACCTGCATATAAATGGTAGCCGAATAATCTGAATATACTTACTCAAAAATGTCGAACCCTCATTCCATAGACTGGCAATGGGGAGCATTATCATCAGTTACACTAGATTGGTTGTGATATTTATTTTCCGATTTATTTATTTATTTGTTTACATTTTGTTGTTTACACCTTTACAAAAGAGTTACCAAAAACGGACGTGATGCCATTAGGTATTCTCTCCCAATCAACCCTGGGCGTGATTAGATGATGTAAGTGCATATTATGATAACAAAATTTATTTGAAAATAATATATTTAACACAATAGGAGTATAACAGACAATTACTTAAGAATACTACAAGTATATAAATAATAAAAAAAATATAAACTTCAATTAACAGTAAAAATAAACACAAATGACAATTACATATCGTATATATATATATTACACGTTGAGATATAAATAGATATATGTCATAAATATACATATAAAATACATAATAAGAGATACAAAAGCATAAAATAGATATAGATCGTGATTACTGGAACACATCGTGCATGTGTCATTTGATTCAGCCGATAACTCGACTATCGGTCGTGATGGGTGAGGTTTCGATGTCTGCCTTTTTTTGTACGGTTTATTTATGGCTGCTATCATTTTACGCGGCGAGTTGTCAATGTTTTCCGATCAGTCGCACGAGCTGTCGCTGCTATCGTCGCGGTGCCGTATGTGGCGACGATTTCGATCGTGGACCGTGTTCACCACGCGTGTCTTCATTTTATTAACCTTGCGGTCGTCCCGTGTTATCTCGTATGCAAACGTCGCGCCGCACTGGTCTGCAATATTGTTTAAAAATCTAGATAGCAGTTCTAACTCCGGTGCTTCGGTGCGCTTCGATTTAATTTCGTACAATTTATTTTTTAAAATAATACTTAGCTTTTCTACAACCCTACTTACTATCTCAGGCGAATAGAGATATTGCGGCTGATTGAGTGATTTTATTGCTGCTACTGTGTTAGATATTTTGCTCGCGAAACTACCTATATTGTGCCCGTCTTCAGTCATGCGAGGCATGCGTTTTATATTTTCTAATTCGGAAACTATCAATAATTCCGGCTTTCCGTAACGCCTTTCTAATGTATCCATGACTTTATATGGGTCTGAAACTGTAAATAGTAATGCTATAACCGTTTCGCGAGCCGCGCCTCTTAACGCTTTGCGTAACCTGGCTACGTTTTGTACGTCAGTAAACATGCTTACTGTGTCGTTAAATACGGATTTGAAAGCCATCCACTCTGAAATCGCCCCGTCGAAATGAGGTAGCTCGTGGATGTATTTCAGTGCCGTAGAGTCCGATTTGCCTGAACTTACCGCTTTAACAATCGCGTTAGCCAGCATCGCCATGTCGCTACTACAGTTGTTTGTATACATCACGTCTTTACCAATGCACGATTCGTGGTTGTTCGCTGTTGTTGCTTTATCTAATATTGCCGGTCTATCGTTTACATACTGCTCCGAAATCCAACCTTCAACACGCGACTCTTCTACTCCGGACGGCGGTTCAGCGTCGTTGGAGTTTTCTAGCTCTATTCTGGCTATTTCCAAACGACTTAAGGCAGCTGCGGCTGCCGCCCTAGCCTGTGCTAATGTGGAATTATGTAACTCTAATTCGGCTTTTAAAATAGATAATGGACTATTCACCCTGTCCTCGGGGACATTTACTACTGTGCCCGGCGCTTTCCTATCCTGCGTATTTAAATCGTCTACTTGAACGGACTTATTTTCGATTACTGCTCCCGTCACGTTACTATGCGTGCCAATGTCACCGTTTGTATGCTCTGTGTCCGTGCCCTTCCTCCACGTACTTGTTTCTGTTGAACTCGTCTGCCCCGACGTCGGCGTGACGTCTGTTGTAGGCGTGGATTTGCCTGAACGTAATACACGTGAATTTTCCATGCGCGCGAGGGTCCCTAATCCTACTAATTACTTAAATTTAACACTTTCACTTTATCACTTTCACTTAGAGTTTCTACCCTACCTACCTAACGAGTCTGGCCGGACTCCTACCGCGGTGTTGCTGGACCAGGGATGGAAACTAATGAGGAAAGGAAGGTGGATACCTCCCGGTAGAGGGCGCGGGCGTTCACGGGTGCATCAAAGTGCGGTGGGAATATTCCATACTTATCGTTGCGTGCCAACCTGTGGCCCCAGAACGTAACCGCACCTTGCCGGCGGGGTCGATACTACCTGAGAGTACGTTCTTGATAGCAGTCAATACCGCAAGGTTGCCGCGTACTTGTGATGTTTGCTTCCAAGTAATTAGCAGTGGTTATGTATGACCAACAACTAACACTCGCGCGTTCTTGTTTCTTTCTTGCTTTCCGACGTGGATAAATGGAAACTTCTTGTTTTCTCAACGTGGAGAGATGTTAACTTCTTGCTTTAGGCTTGTTGCAGGGATCCGGAAATCGAAGGACCATTAAACGAAATGGGATCCGCTACTCGTTTGACCATTAAACGAAGTGGGAGCTTTATGCAGGGCTCCGTATCGTTCAAACGCAGACTTCTTCTTGACCATAGGATAATGAAGTTAAATGAAACTATTGTTTGTATAAAAAACAAGAGCAGCTTGTGAAGTGTAGCTTGTTGAGGCAGTGTAGAGATGTCAGTTGGGCTGGATGCAGAGCAAAGGACGAGCGCGTGACGAGTAATGAGCTGGTAATCATTTGGGTCAGCATGCCTTTTATTTCGTTCGGTCAGTTGCACAACTAGCGCAAGCGCCCGTGAGGCGCATATGCTCCATTTGACCAATGAACGGACAGGAGGGAAGTGTGCGGGGGTGTGTTTAGTATGAGTATTTCACAATCTTACATTTTCGTACAACAAATCTTTGCAAACAATTATTACATACATAAACACTCACGCCTGTCACCCAGAGGGGTAGGCAGAGACTATGGAATTCCATTTGGCACGATCCTGACACACCTCTCTCGCTTCCTCCACATCCATATACCTACGCATACATGCTCGTCGGTTAAAGGTACTCTTAATTTGGCCCATTTTCAATATATCGCCTATTTGGTCGATAAACTTTCGCCTAGGGCGACCCTTCCCGACTCTGCCATTCATCTCTGCAACATAAATTTGCTTTGTCACTCTTTCCTCATTCATTCTTTCTACATGACCAAACCACCGAAGCTTTCCTTTCTTAATCCTAGTCACAACATCATCTTGCAAACCACAGATTTCTCTTATCACACTATTTCTCACCCTGTCATTCAGATTCAGCCCTAGCATACTACGTAATGACCGCATTTCTACAGCATTTATTCTACTCTCGTGCTTCTTCTGCCATACCCAACTTTCACTACCATACATTAAAGTAGGCACTAACACAGCATTGTGAATTGCCAAACGTGCCTTTTTGGACACATTCTGACTTTTCACAATAGAGTGTAGAGCCCCATTCAATCTATTTCCTGCATTCACTCGTCGTTCTATATCCTGATCATATCTACCATCCCTGCTAAACACACATCCCAAATACACAAACTCATCTACTTGCTCTACCAACTCCCCTTCTATTCTTATTTCACATATCGTTTTACTTTCTTCTCTTTCAAAAACCATAACTTTCGTCTTACTTGCGTTCACTTTCATTCCCTTTTCTTTTAATGTCCTGTTCATTAATGTAACCATCATTTGCAACTCGGCTGCCGACGACGCAAGTATGACTTGATCATCGGCGTACAAAAGGCATTTGACGGTTAACTCACCCATTCTTAACCCGCATTCTTCTGCTTTCAAATTTTCCAAACAACTGTCCATAAATAGGTTGAACAGCCACGGGGAAGCCACACAGCCCTGTCTGACACCTTTATGGATGCCAAACCAGTCCGAGTAGGCCCCGTTGATCCTGACACAAGCACTAGAGTCCCTATATAGAGACTTCAATGCCTGTATCAAGCCAGCGCTCATCCCAAATAAGTTCAGTGTTTGCCATAACACATCCCTGTCCACTCTGTCATAAGCCTTCTCCAAGTCTATGAACGCACAAAAAACTTTTTGTTTTTTTGGCCAAAAACTTCTCCGCGATCATGCGCATGGAAAAGACCTGATCCGTACATCCCATTCCCTTTCTAAATCCCGCTTGCACATCCCAAATTTTTCCATCAGTTTCTTTCATAACTCTTTCAATTAGTACCTTAGCATACAGTTTTCCCACAATGCTAAGAAGGCTGATACCACGGTAGTTTTAACAGTCCTGCTGTGATCCTTTTCCCTTATATATTGGGACTATCACGGCTTTGCACCAGTCTCCCGGTACCCGCTTAAGTTCCCAACATAAATTAAACAAGGTGCACAGCAGGTCTGCCACCACTCCTTCTCCAGCCTTTAGCATTTCGAGAGATACTCTATCATAACCGACTGCCTTACCTGCTTTCATACTTTTCATTGCTTTCATTATTTCATTTATACTTATATCTCTATCTATTTCCTCTTCTTCCGGAATTTCTATTTCATTTAATTCAAACGTCTCATCACTCATAAACACGCTTTCAAAGTATTCCTTCCATCTCCTTAAACTCAAAACTTCGTCATTCAGAATACAGCCATTCTGGTCTCGTATAGCATTCATTCTAGGCTGTTTTGAATGTCCCCTGGTAGTTCTTACGAGTTTCCAGAACATTTTAATGTTTGCCTGGAAGTTATCCGATATTCTTCTATCATTCATATCAGTTCTTTCTTGCTTTTTCCTTTCAACTACTTCTTTTACTCTCTTATTTAAGTGTCTAAAGACTGCCTTTTTCCTTTCAATATCATCATTCATACTGCTAAAATTACTAGCCTTGGTTGCTAGTAAATCTAGCCATGCTTTCTTCTTTGCTTCAACTTGCATCCGTACCTCATCATCCCACCATAACGTGTTAATTTTCCTTTCATTCGTTCTCTTACTTACACCACATACTTCGGTAGCTGCATCCACTAAACCTTTCTTGACATTATACCACACAGTCTCCAAGTCTAAATCATTCATACACAATTCAGCCATACCACTTATATTTTCTCTCAATCTATATTTGAACTTCTCTCTCACACCTTCATCTTGTAACCTCTCTGTTCTTGTACGCTGTAAAGCAGTGGTAGACACAGATGTCCGATGCCTCCAACGTCTGAAAAGACCATTAATTCGGCATAAGACCAAGTAATGATCCGTCCCTACGTTAGAGCCCCGGTAAACCCTTGTATCTACCACCGCGCTCCTCATTCTTTCATCAACAATTATGAAATCTATCATACTTCTATCATCACCTCTTTCCCATGTATACGTGTGAATCTTCTTATGACGAAAGAAAGTGTTCGTCACAAAAAGATTCTTTTCCACGCATACGGCGAGAAGGCTTTCACCATTCTCATTTATACTTTCATCACCAAACGTTCCCAATATCCTTTCATAACCAAGCCTCCTCACCCCAACCCTTCCATTAAAATCGCCTAATATCACAATATTTTCATTAACCTTGCATTTCATTAGCACCATCCTTACCAACTCCCAAAACTGCTCTCGAATATAAGTGGGCATAGACATGTCTGGGGCGTAGACCCCTAAAACAAACAACTTCTTTAAGCCCACTTTCATTCGTATCCATAGCAGTCTCGGGCTTACACATTCATACTCTTTCACACAATGACCCATTCTTTCTGAAAGGATGATACCGACTCCCTGGCATGCCCGCTCGGTCTCGTCTACACCAGACCAGTACGCGGTATACATGCCATGTGTAGTAGCATCCTTTCCCTTCCGTTTCGTCTCATTTACACATAACACGTCTATTCCTCTATCATGCATCATATCGCATACTTCATCCATCTTATCATTCATTCCTCCACATACATTCAATATAGCCAGACGGGCTTCCGCAATCCACTTTTCGCCCCTCCGGGGGACAGAACGTGACGGGTGGCGAACCTCGTCGCCGGTTTTCCTCCCGGAGATTCTTCGCACCCCTGCCCCATTAAAGGGGCGCCGGGAACTCGGGGCCATTTCTTTAATTCTATGCCTCATGGTGCGAAAATAGGGTGTGGTATTTTTTACGCCGCTACCACACGGCGAGGAGCCGAGTCAGTTCTTTCGGCTTTGTCGCTTGTTTAGCACCACCCGGGGGACACGTGTAGGGTGGGCCTAGGATTAGGTGGTCAAAGCCTACGGACGCGAGCGACTCATCATACAATTATTAATAAGTATGTAACACATTATAAGACATATAAGAAATCTTTATAAACAGCTACTAATAAGTATGTGACACAATATAAGACATACAGCAAATCGTTATAAACAACTACTTATAAGTATGTAACAAACATTATAAAACACACAACACTTAACATAGGCATACAAACATTAATTATGTATTTGACAAACACTATAAAGTCATATAACAGATCTTCATTTGGCAATAACTACTACAAAAACATAGGTGACAATCACTATAAAGATATACAATAATTATTTATTGGCATACAAAAAACATTAATAAGCTTACGTGCGATTGTAAGCTTACGTGACTAAAACTTAAATAACTACATAGATCGTCTTAAGGGACATTCAACATTAATAACGTCTTAAATCTAGGCTTGTTATTTACAGTTTCAATTACTTCCATTACTAAATGAATGCCCTACCCAAAAGAATATTTACATTCAGGTAATAATATAACCATTACACATATACACCATAGATTAGAATAGAATATGCTTTATTAAGATGACCAATTATTTAAAACAAGTTTAAAAAATTATAAAATTAAAATTATAGTAACAAAAAATATTGTGCAGTTCGACTCCACTCTCCACTCCACTCTCCTTTTCCATGCGACGAGCCTCGGTCGTAAAACTTTATTGCTTTTTGTACGTTGCATTGTCAATACAACTTTATGCATTTCACCTAAGGTTGAATTTTTATTAATGTATATTTATATCAACTAGAATTACGTCAAAACATTTGGCGACAGTTTTTAAATAACTTTTGTATGGGATTGTGCATCTAGTTTTTTATTAATGATCGATGGTTGCCACCCATGAACATCTGTCATCAAGCATCAAAATGTAAAGAATGCCATGTACCTTCGCTAGGCCAGTTGATCAAACCCTTTAGAAAGAATTCATCGTTAAATATTCGAACCGTTCTTTGATGGCTTTTAATTGTATGCGGTCAAATGAAATGGCTATATTTAAATAGAGTAAATGTGATATCAACTCTCAAAAAACTTTTTGCAGTAAACACAAACCCGATAATTTGTCATCATGATCAAATGATACAGTAAGCAGTAAGATATTTGAACTAACATAACATAGTACGTTGAAAGATGTTGTCAAGCCTAAAAGGTTATCGTACTAGAGAAACAGGTAAATTATTGAGAGATTTTCAGCATTCATTTTACTACCAGTGGATTATGCAACTAGCTTGATAGAGCACGCTAGAATGGAACTTAATCTATTTAGTGCATTTGCACTAGTAAATTGTCGAATCCACTAACACCTATGCTGACCGCTAATAAATCGAACATTCTATGTAGACACTTGCTAATTAATGTTTGAAATTCTTATTTACCCCAAAATAGCAGATAATTTTCGAAAAGGATTATAACATTAAAAAAATATGTTTGAAGTCTAACACCAGTTCGAATTTTTATAAGTCCTTATTTTATTAATTTCGTCAAAGTAGTTGATAATTAAAGGAGTGTGAGCGTGTGAACCTTTACGTATTACGAATGCGGCCTCCCCCAAAGAATCCCATAAAGCATGGTCCTAAGCCACCTGCACCCATCGTCTTCCTGCATCTGTTACCAGTCCGTCACATCATCTTTTTCACAGCGGATGTACAAATTTGTCAATTGGTGCCGGTGATTGCTTACCTCCAGAGACCATCAAACAATGATATCTGTGCGTTTAACGATATTTTACACTAATTTGTCCCTATTCTTATCATAAATTAGTATATTTTTCAAGTTTTTTGGCGAAACTAGTTATGATTTACGAAATACCCAATTGTGTATATATATTCAGCATTATTTCTAGAGACCATTTTCTCGAGTTGAATGCAGAAATGAAACTATTTAAATACAATGCATAAGCAATATCGTTTGTAAGTTGAAAATATAGAATATTATTTTTCCAGTCTGTATAAATATGGCTATTTTCCAAACGATACCATCATCTACAAGCATTAGAAGGATAAAAAGGGCTCAAAGAAATTTAGATGCTTACAAAAAAGGGGAAAAAACATTTTCCACAAGGATTATGAAAATGAACCATTAGAAAAGCACCTTTCGTTTTTCGTTTTTCTACGTCCCTAAAGTCCACTGCTGGACATGAGCCTCTCTCGTTGTACATTAATCGTCACAGTTTGCAAGCGGATTAACGTGCGGTAGGTTACCAGACGTTGTTGAACCTTGTTTTGCTACTGCCGTCGTCTAGTCGGAAGCCATATGATATTTCTGACGTTTCTGATAGTTGAATTTTGCAACATTCAGGGGGCTAAATGGGCCGGTGGATTCTTTTACGCCGCCAGAACACGGCAATATAAGACGCAGCCGATTAAAAGTTCATTGCTGAACTGAGGCCTCTCCCAAGAAATGCTACAAAGTAACAGAAACAGAAACTTTTTTATTCAATATAGATCATAAATAATACTTATTGAAAGTCACTCTTTTGTTTTATCTACCACTGGTTCGAAAAAAAACCTCTGTCCTGGGAAGAACCAGCAAGAAACCCAACGGGAATTTTTTTTTAAATAACAGCTTACAGTCATGTATGTTACATAAATTAACAACACAACAAATTAAAAATAGCTTGGTAGCGATCACCTCATTTCCAGGGGTTATTATCATCCATAAATTCTTTAATATTATAATAACCCTTTCTATACAAACTTAGTTGAATAAAGTTTTTAACTTTGATGAGGTAAAATTTTGTATATTTTCTGGAATTTTGTTGTAAAAGCGTATACATCGCCCCAAGAATAAATTACTGACTCGATGAAGTCGAGTGATTGGTACTACTAGCTTGTCAGACACAAATTTAATACATTAATTTCCTTAAATTTTTGTCGCAGCGACTCTTTAGGTTTTAATAATAAATTGCTCTTATGGCCCTCTTCTGTAAAATAAATATAGTTTCAGTGTCAGCTACGTGCCCCACAGTAAAATACAACACGACATTATGCTATGGAAATAGATAAAGTAAACTAGTCTAGCTGTTTCAACACTGGTAAGACTTCTAATCTTTTTTACAGCATATGCTGCAGTACTAAGTCTGCTTGCTAGTTTTGATATATGGGGGCTCCATTAAAGCTTCGTGTCTAGGTGTGATTCCAATAAAAATGGTGGTATGTACAAGTCTCAGTTTCTCCCTATTTAAAATTACATTAGTATTTCATTGTTTGACATTTGGAGTCATGAATTTCATACATTCCGTTTTAGTGCCATTTAAATGCAAATTATTAACATTTAACCAATTAAGTAATATATCCAAATAAGTAAATTTAACTAATTTACTAATTTAGATATATCATTATTTACTTCGTCATATTTTTGTAATTGTCGACTTAATTTGAAAATTAAAGAAGTGTCATCTGCAAATAATACTATATCATGGATATCCCCTACTATGTAAGGTAAGTCATTAATGTATACAAGAAACAGAAAGGGGCGAGAATTGAGCCTTGAGGCACGCCCATTTGTACCATCGACCCGGAAAAGCTCATACTGTTAATGACAACTTTTTGCGTTCTCTTATTTAAATATGAAATATTTTTTTAAGTTTCCTGATTAATGTTTCATGGTGAACACAATGCCTTGTATAGGTCACAAAATATACCCAAAGCATTCTGTGAATTCTCCTATGCATTAAAAATAAATTTAATCAGCTCAACATCGGCGTCAGTTGTGAAGCGACCCTTGTGAAACCAAATTGATTTTTATGAAGCAAATAATTTATATTAAAGAAATTTAACATTTGATCAATAATATTTTTTTCAAAAATCTTACTAAGTGTTGGTAGTACAGAAATAAGTCTAAAGTTAGCGGGGTCTAATGTACTACCAGACTTAAATAAAGGTATAACTTTACTATACTTCA
This sequence comes from Parnassius glacialis, assembly GCA_033319125.1. Classification (NCBI taxonomy): domain Eukaryota; kingdom Metazoa; phylum Arthropoda; class Insecta; order Lepidoptera; family Papilionidae; genus Parnassius; species Parnassius glacialis. Next base: position 40,692,947 of record JAVANC010000010.1, read on the forward strand.
TTAAATCAGGAAACACACCAGATTCGATACTAGTATTAAAAATAGTAGCTAAATGAGGCGCGATTGTATCTATTATAGACGCAATAACTTTAACGGAAATCCCCCACAGATCCGCAGTTTTCTTAACATCAATAGTTTTAAAATATTTTACAATATTTTTTGATGATACTCTATGAAATGTAAAATTCTTTGTACATGCATTTACATTTTGTTTAAGTAATGATTCGGTGACGGCAGGAGGAGAATTCAGTGACTCAGTGGTTAATATTGGAATATCAGTAAAATATTTCTCAAAAACCGTTGCAACGTCCTGATCTGATTCAGATAATTTGTTGTTAACACTTAACTGGTAGTTTAAATTGCGAGAGTTAATCTTACCAGTTTCGCTATTAATTATAATCCATGTCATTTTAATTTTATTAGAAGCCGTCTTAATTTTGTTGCTCAAATACAAAGACTTGGCTGTGGAGCACACTCTTTTAATATATATTTGAATATTTTTTACATATTCCCTAAATTCAACGCTATGATTATATGACCTTTTATGGTAAAGATCATATAACCTATGTCTGCTCTTATGGACTCCTACTGTCGCCCATTCATTGAATGACTTCCGACTGTTCAAGGATAATGTTTTAGAAGTAAAAGTATTATTAAATTCCCTGACCTGAATCCAAAAATTTATTGAGTTACAGTTATTTAAACTATATCGCTATAACTATTTATTATAATTTATTATTTTTAAGTATTAAGGCATTTAATTTTTATCGTTTTCATACTGATAATCGGACAATTTTTACATGACGTGAACTGCTACTTTAGCCAATTTCCTACAAGATATTTTAGGCATACATTCGCCACTCATGTAATATTCTACAAGAACGGCATCATCAGGAAAATACTGAAACTGAAACAATTTTTTTGTAATGACACTGAACAAAGGATGTCGATGGATGTATGTGGCTCAGGAGCGCGCCTTGTGGTATTTCGTTGGGATGTGGAATTAGTCTTCATTATACTTTTTATAGTTATAATTACTATTTGTTAGATTTCTTTATATTTTTAATTTCGTTATTTGAAAAGTTAAGATTGGACGAAGAGTAGTTTTTCATTGCAAGTTACTTCAAAGCGAAAATTTAACTTAAATCAATGATAGTGGCTTATAGAATCTTTCTTTTAATTTAAAAATGTGAAATTTTCGTTTCTAATCTTAAAATTTATACATATATTGAAACAAATTTTTTATATATACATTACAACCACAAAATTTTAAACAGTGGTAGAGCCAGGTGGCAATTCTTACTGTCGCACTGATGGGCTGGCTCGAACCGGGGGTGGTACCACGACCTCACAGAATACCAGCGTGAAGTAGAGGTTTACCTCTGCGTTTCGCTTGGTGAGTGCAGGTGGCCGGAGGCCCTTTTTACTGGAAATGAGGCATTCCATCCTAGTCCTCACGGGTGAAAACGCATCTGCATTTTGATTTGTAATAGAGGATAGATGTAGATGTCTATGGGCCGCAGCAACCACTTACCATCAGGTGGACTGTGTGCTCGTTTTTCACCCTTATCCTATAAAAAAAAACAACATAGACCTATTTTTTATTTAATTCGGTATTTAAAATCTTCCGAACGAACGATGCCGTGACTATAGGCTACATCAATAATAGCCTTCCAAAATCTAAATCACTTATGACTCCGACTCTTATATAGATCTTAGATCTTATTAAACCCGACTTAAGCATGTGTCTCTCTTATTTATGTTGTTCTGCCGTTGATAAACTAAACCTCTATTTTAATTAGCAAACTAAGTGTATCCACTGTGGTATTAACGTGTTATGTTTGATTAAAGTTGGTTGCTGATGTCGATGGTTTGCAGTAGCCCCTTACAATCAGGAAGACTATTAGGTCGTTTTCCCTTTAATTATATAAAATAAATTACAACCACAAAATATTAAATTTTATAATTTGATATAAATACCAAATTCATATTTATGCTTCTTAATTATATATTTACATAGCATAATTTGTTACTCAAGTTTGATATGGAATAATAAATTGTAATAATAATTGCGTTAATAAACAAAGTAGCAAATATATCATAAATTTTGCATGGCTTGACCGATTTGAACGAACTCAACGGCGTTCGAGAGCGCTTTGCCAAACTCAGATTTTCGATACCATTTGAACCGATTCGGAATGGTAAATTTTAAGAAATCTCAAAAATAAAAATGTCAAAAAATGTTTTTTGCAATAACTTTAAAAACAGATGTAACAATAAACTATAACATCTAATCAGCTGTTAAACTCGTAAAACGACATCGACTGATGCAAACCGCATCAAAATCGGTTGATGCGTTGAAGAGAAAAATTTCGAAGAAAGTATTTTTTTGAACTAACTATAAAATTTCCTCTCGGATAGTTTTTGATGTAATAAATTATATTTTTGAGCTCTTTGAGCTAAAAAATATAATTTATTTTCTTATTCATTCGACGCAGAACCTCAACATTTGTTATTATCATAGTTCAGGATATTCGGAGCATACGTCTATATTTCCACATTTCAAATGCTTCAAGTTTTGAACATAATATCGAGGTTATGATCCAAATTTCGACACCATAAAGTAGGACACTGAATACATAACAGCACACCAGTCTCATCCGGAGTTTTATGTAAAAGCGTTTACAACACAAAAACCTTTTAGCTTTATAAAGGCACTACGGGCTTGTTCTATATGGACTAGAATTTCCTGTTCGCTACTCTATTGCTCATTAACTAGTGGGTTATTCTCTAAAAGTAGATATTCTTTTGTCACTGGGGTCGTTTTTTTGTTTACTTTTAGTCCGTATTTGTTGCTCGCCATATTTATACAATCCAACAACATTTGTAGACCTACAATATCCTCCGCAATAAGAATTGTGTAATCAGCATACCGTACATTGTTTGCGACTTCTCCGTTTATCATTATATCTTCATCGGCTCCATAGAGGGATTCGACCATGATTTTTTCAGCATATACATTAAATAATACGGGCAATAAATTACACCCCTATCGCACACTACGCTTAATGTTAGCTTCTTTGGATAGTTGGTCTTCCACCTTAACCTTTTTATACGTGGTAGAGCCATGCTGCAGCTATTTTTCTGGTATAGTTGTAACACGAATGGGTCGGCTCGACCAGGGAAAGACCACGCTCTCACAGAATACCAGCGTAAAATAGCAGCTTAATGTTGCTGTGTTTCTTATGGTGAGTGTAAATAACCGGAGACCCTTTTTACTGGAGACAAGGCATTCCACCTTAGTCCTCACGGGTGACAACGCATTTGCATTTTGATTCGTAATCGAGGATGGATGTAGATGTCTATGGGCCACAGCAACCACTTACCATCAGGTGGGCTGTGTGCTCGTTTGTAACCCTTATCCTATAAAAAGAAAACCATTTCTTTTTGAGCCCAGTACAGAAATGAATGGAATGAAATATATTTTATTGTACACCAAAAAATACATATGAGAGAAAAAAAAACATAAATTATTTAAAGGTACAATTGGCGGCCTTATCGTTTTGGAGCGATCTCTACCAGGCCACCATTGCAGATGATAAAATGACCTGTGAGAAAGGGTAAGGGTGTACGTAGGTTGTTGGAAAATACACACGACATGCATATAATTATATAATCAATAAATACATACATACGAGTACTAGAATTAATAAATACATTTTATTACAAAAATATAAAAATATAGACATACAGATACAGAGCAGAAAGGATTAAACAAGTAAGTGAAATCAAAGCCTAAACGTAAGGAAAAATGAGTAGCTAGTAATTTCTTAGAGGAATGACTATTTAAGGATGAAAGAAGGGTGCTTTTACAATTTTTTTTAAACTTATCAATGGACTACGCCCTTCCAATGTGCAGCGGTAGGGAGTTCCAGAGCCTAACAGCTTCAACAGAAAAGGATTTAGAATAGAAGGAAGTGTTATGAGATGGAATTTTTAGGGTGAGGTTTTTATCAGAGCGAAGAGACAGTGAGTGTCACCAAGAAACTCAAACCGCTCTTTAAGGTAAGTAGGGGAAGTGGGATTGAATTGTATACAATATAAAAGGGAAAGAATGTGAGTATTCCTGCGAAGACGGATCGGAAGCCACTTGAGTTTTTCGCGATATACGGAGACATGGTCATATTTCGAAGTCCAAATATGAACCGTAAGCAAAGATTCTGAATGCGCTCAAGTTTATTAAGCAATTTCTCATTTAAATTGAGATAACGCGTGTCAGCATAATCAAGAATCGGCAAAAGAAGTGATTGTGCAAGCGCAATTTTGGTAAGTATGGGTAGAAAATTACTTAATCTACGGAGAGATCCGACAGACGCAAACACCCTCCTACTTACCTCGCTTACTTGCGGAGCCCAAGATAAAAAAAAATTCAAAAGTAACACCTAGACTTTTAACGGTGTTCAATATATGGCACAGGTGTCCCATCAAAAACAATACCAGGTAGGGAAGAAAAATCGATAAGATTAACCAATTTTTGACTGCCTATAATTATTGTTTTCGTTTTTGATGGATTTACTTTAAGACCGTATGACTTACAGACTACTACATATTAGTTCTACTAATAATAATAATAAATATTAGGACTACAGATTAGTAATCACTCTAAGGTCCTTTTTGTCGATACCAATATGTTCGAGAATCTCAATTAGCTGTTCATGCTGTATTCTGTCAAACGCTTTCGTAATCAATAAAGAATAAGTACACTTTTATTCATATCAAGATATATCTGAGCTAGAACATTTAGACAATACTATGCATTTCTGGTAACTAAGCCATTTCTGAAATCAAATTGAGTTTCTGACGTATATTCTTTGCACTTCTGGTGAATGCCAGCGTATATACGAGTAATTTTAAAAAATAATATAATGAAAAAAACGCCAGTTTCTTCAAAGTTTATGTTAAGTTTTTTTTTTATTTTAAAAAGAGTTACCCCTACACTCGGATTTTCTCCTGTATCGCAGAGGCAATTTACAAACACAAATTGCACAAGGACAAACATCCAGACCCGGAACAATTCTTTGTAGGCCAGACAAATACTTGTTCCGTGCGGGATTCGAACCCGCGGCCCCCAGCGCATCAACTCATTGCTAAGCCACTGCGCCCACGGAGCCGTCAATTTTGTCTCTGTCTTTATTGATTTTTTTTTGTTGCATTTGTTAGATAGTTAAATACATATAGTATATCGCAAAATTTTTCTGCCTCTGACCGTTGACTAACAATTATTATATTGCTTTTATACAATAGTAAAAGCATGGGCAAACAGTGAGATTATGTTGAGTAAAATAAAAAGTTTAAATTACAATAGTCTCAATTGAATACATGTGATTTTAACAATGTATGAACGAGAAAGTATAGTAATATTATTTTGTTAACATTAGTTATTTCGTTACGTTAAACTGAAGATTTTTTTTATAGGAGAGGGGGCAAACGAGCATGCGGCTCACCTGAGGGTAAGTGACTACCGCCGCCCATGAGATACTGTTTTAGATAAGATCTCATTCTGAACGTTCATTTGTCGTGCTGTATTACGCAGAAGTATTAGACTTTTCGATTGCGTTTATGCATGTTGTTAATTATAAGAACGAATACATGTTGATAACAACAATATTTTTAAAATACGCTCGCTAATGTTCTAATATGCGTAATTTTTGTAACACTAAAGTGTTAATATTAATAATGTGGTCAAAAGAGTTAAAATCTTACTGAAAACTAAAATATTCTTGGTGGTACGAGAATTTTGATGCATGGCATAATTTGCGTCTCTTATCCCATCGTTGTTCATAACGACTTTGTCATTAAAATTATGAGTACCTAAAACTCAGCATCTTTATACCAAAATAACGTAGATAAGTTAAACCTTAGATACCTATAACCTTACATGTAAATTTATTTTTATCTGGATTATTTTGTGCGAGAACTTTAGGTTAGGTCTAACTCTATTCTTTTAATACTATAAAAACGTAGTTAAATTTTTTTCGTTGTTTTTTTATTTCGTATTCATGGAAACGTGAGCGCTTTCACAGATATGTCTTTGTGAATAATAATTTTAGAAATTTCAATATTAGTATTATATACTTAAGGCGGTAAATAATTAGATCCTCGTAAATATATCGTTTCAGTACAATTTCAATATCTATCTGTAATATTGAATTTCACCTTGCATTAAACTGAAGGGTTATTTGTATGGCATTAATTTTTTGTGCAGAACTCTAATTATTTTTCTAAAATAAATTAAGCCTAAGTTACTCCTTATAACATAAGCTATCTGCCAGTGAAAGTCCCGTCAAAATCAGTCAAGCCATTTTGTAGATTAACCAGAACAAACGGACAAAAAGTTTAAAAATTGTGTTTTTGTTATGAGTACCGTATATACTTTTTATGTAGTCAGTCAAAAGTTGTTATTTTTACATTACAGACACTTCAATTTTATTTATTTGTGTAGTAGGCAAGGCAAAGTCAGAGCACATAGGCAGAATTGGCGAGAAACTAGTTCGCCTTCCTTCGGGAACCCGTGCATTCTGGTCTCTCGCCAAGGCTGTCCAAGGGAATTTCTGTAAGCCATCACTACCATCTCTGCACAGGGAGGACGACTCACTGGCCCATGACGCAAAAGACAAAGCCGACCTTTTAGGCTCCCTTTTTGCGTCCAACTCGACTCTTGATGACGGGGGGGAAAACACCGCCGACCATCCCGCGGTGTGAGTGCTCTATGCCGGATGTGCTGTTCTCACAGCGCTCGGTTCGCAAAGCACTTCTCTCCCTGGACATCCAGAAGTCGAGTGGGCCTGACGGAATCCCCCCAATTGTGCTGAGGACGTGTGCTCCGGAGTTGGCACCGGTCCTAACGCGTCTTTTTCGGTACTCCTACTCCCAAGGCGTAGTCCCGAATTCATGGAAGACAGCTTTTGTCCACCCGATCCCTAAAAAAGGCGACCGCTCAGACCCGTCCAACTATAGGCCTATCGCGATCACCTCCTTGTTCTCCAAAATAATGGAATCCATTATCAACTGCCAGCTCATCCAGTACCTTGAGGATCACCAGCTGATTAGTGACCGCCAATACGGTTTTCGTGGGGGTCGATCAGCTGGTGATCTTCTGGTCTACCTGACCCATAGATGGGCGGAGGCAGTAGAGTCCAAGGGGGAGGCGTTGGCCGTTAGTCTGGACATTGCGAAGGCCTTCGATCGGGTTTGGCACAAAGCGCTTCTCTCGAAGCTCCCTTCCTATGGGCTTCCCGAGAAATTGTGCAATTGGATCACCAGCTTCCTTGCAGATCGGAGCATCAAGGTTGTTGTAGACGGTGCATGTTCTGACTACAAGCCTATTAACGCTGGTGTTCCACAAGGCTGTGTGCTATCACCAACGCTGTTTCTTCTGCATATCAATGATATGTTGCTAACTAGTAACATTCATTGCTATGCGGATGACAGCACTGGTGATGCTCTATACACCGGCCGTGCTAATATTTCTCGGGAAAACGTCTGTGAGTACCGGAACAAACTTGTGTCTGAAGTCGAGTCTTTGCTGGACAAAGTCTCGAACTGGGGGCGACTAAATCTAGTCCAGTTTAATCCTCAGAAGACACAAGTTTGCGCGTTTACCGCTAAAAAGAACCCCTTTGTCGTATCTCCTCAGTTTCAAGGCACTCCCCTGGTTGCCTCAGCCAGTATCGGAATCCTCGGCGTCGACATATCGAGTGACGTGCAGTTTCGTGGTCATTTGGAAGAGAAGGCCAAATTGGCCTCTAAAAAGCTTGGCGTGCTCAGCAGAGCGGGACAGTATTTCATGCCGGCACACCGCCTGCAACTTTACAAGGCACAGGTTCGGCCTCACATGGAATACTGTTCCCATCTCTGGGCAGGGGCTCCCCAGTGCCAGCTCCTTCCACTTGACCGCATCCAGCGCAGAGCGGCTCGAATCGTCGACGACCGAGTTCTTTCCGATCGGCTCGACTCATTGGCGCTGCGAAGAGATGTTGCATCTCTTTGCATTTTCTTTCGCATCTACCATGGGGAGTGCTCTGAGGAATTGTTCGGATTAATCCCAGCCACCAAATTTCACGAACGCACATCGCGGCAGAACTCCCGATACCATCCACACCATCTGGATCATTGGCGGTCCACCACTGTGCGATTTAGAAGATGTTTTCTTCCTCGCACGACTTCCTTGTGGAATCGATTACCATCAGCGATTTTTCCGGACCGATACGACTTAGGGACCTTCAAGAAAAGAGCGTACTCCTTTTTAAAAGGCCAGCAACGCATCTGCAATTCCCTCCCTGGTGTTGCGGTTGTTCATGGGCGGCGGTAGTCACTTACCATCAGGTGAGCCGCATGCTCGTTTGCCCCATCTACTATAAAAAAAAAAAAAAAAAAAGTAATGTAGCCTAAGTTACTCGTTATAACATCAGCTATCTGCTAGTGAAAGTCCTGTCAAAATTGGTTTAGCCGTTTCGGAGATTAGCCGGAACAATCAGACAGATAGACATACAGAAAAAAATTGTAAAATTGTATTTCCGTATACCGTATTTCCTTTGTTATAGGATAAGGTGATAAAAGAGCCCACAGCCCATCTAATGGTAAGTGGATGCTGCATTGTCATTCGTGAGGACTAAGATGCAATGCCTCTTATATCCTCCATACGAAACACAGTAGTGTTAAGCTGCTATTTTACGCTGGTATTCTGTGAGAGCGTGGTCATTTCCCGGTCGAGCCGACCCAGTCGTGCTTCTATACTACTAATATAGCTACACCATGGCTCTACTACGAATTAAATTATATGCTTTCCTATGAACACAACAATGCAGATAATAAAATTTCACTAGATGTATAGACTAGTTTTGATTTTTCCATGGATGCAGGTGGCTCGGGACCGTGCTTTGTGGAATTCCTTAGGTGGGCCTATGTTCAGCAATGGACTTATGAAGAGCTGTAATGAATTAATGAGAAATAGATTAAAAAATATATATTTATTATTATTATTATTATTTTAAACAACCCCTGCTTTTAAAACGAATAATTATCATAAAAAACTTTAATTTTCGATACACATTTTTGATTATGCACATATAATGATTTCTTATATTTACGCGAACACTACACTTTAAATAAAACTAATTTTACGGATTTTATCGCGTATTTTAACTTATTTTATATTTCCGACGTTTGGGATGCTTTCCAGCACCCGTGGTCACGGGGGACTGAGGTGTTTGACGTCCTGCTGTCATAGTTAGCCCGGCTACCTTCAGTTTTTTAATATTAATTTTTGGTTCGATTTACGCAGAATTAGCTTACAGTATCTTGAAGTCTAGCAGTGGTATACTTGGGTTTGGATTTGATTTTATTAATTATGGGATCCCAAGCAGATGGCAGCACCCATCCATCTTCTCTATTGAAATTAGGGTGTTTTTTAATTTCAATAGCCTCGCGAAACATCCTTGGGGGGAATCGGTGTTCTTTTGCGAGGATTTGTGGTGATAGACCATCTAATGTAATGCGGGGACGATCTTGAACATGTTCACAAACTGCGGACTTCCCAATACGTCGGTGCTTCACATCAGCTATATGTTCTTTAACGCGGGTTTTTATAGATCGTTTTGTTTGTCCTATGTAAGAGAGACCACATTCACAATCCAGCTTGTACACTCCTGCAGCTTTTAGAGGGACATGACACTTGACGTATGGTAAAAATTGACCAATCTTCTTCAGCGGCTTGAAGTATGTGTTAAAGGAAGCTCGCTTCAAGATGTAGCCAACCTTGTCTGTGACTCCTCTGCCATAGGGTAGTACAGCAGGCACACGCTCGACTGTGGCTGGCTTCACTTGGTCACTGTGACGTAGGCGCGGGACTCGAAGCTTGTTGTCTTGCAGTACTTGCTCGACGTGCTGAAGCTCGGCGGCCAGATGTTTTCTGTCACAGATCCCTCGTGCTCTCTGAAACGTCGGGAATATAAAATAAGTTAATATACGCGATAAAATTTGTACAATTAGTTTTATTTAGATTATGCACATAGTTAATTCTTAAATACTAACTACAAACTAAAATAAAATATCCATTACTTACTAAAATAAACGTATCGAATTTATGAGTTACTTAAGGTTTTACGTATCTCTCTACCTTACCTTTGCCAGTTTTTTGTCCGTTCGAAATTTAAGTACGCAGATTTTTATAGAGCTACGTCTATAACACGTCCAAACAGTGACATAAGTCAGATGCTCTGGTCGTTTGATCGTCAAGATTCGTGGGATATAATGGTCCGAGAGCTCATGATGCATTTTTCATGAAGTATTTGATGCATCATGAAAATTTGTTTAAAGGTATCAGTCGACTCAATATGCAGGTATATGACTGTTTGCCTGGCCTACCGGGGTACACCTGGTACTGCGCATACAGGTAAGTCGCAAAAAAAATTGCCCAAAAAAAGTGTTTGATTCGAATAATAATAATGTCTATCCGTCAGCTAAGTTGATAGAGAATTAAGAAAAAAAAATGGCAGACACTTCTGAAGGGGTTTACATAGGGGCAGACTACCCCAAAGTTGTATTTTCAAAAATTCCAAAAAAAGTGTTTGATTCAAATAATAATAATGACTATCCGTCAGCTAAGTTGATAGAGAATTAAGAAAAAAAAATGGCAGACACTTCTGAAAGGGTTTATTTACTGCCATTTTTACAGCGTGTTTATTATGTACATATAATAAAAAAATTATCACAAAAGGGCAGAAAGTTTGTCCGGGGGTTAATAGTTAAAAAATATTTAAATAAATCTTGCGAGGAAAGCAGACAAATGTGCCACGGGTTGTAAAGAGTGCGACAGAGAGCGACGGTCGCCGATATGTCTTTAGTCATTCTTCGCGCTCCCATTGCGGATCACGTGATCTTGTACAACTGTACTGGCAGGATAGTATTTACTCAGAGAATTTTCATCTAACCTTTAATAAAACATTGTGACTGACAGTTAGTATGTAATTTTACATTAATGTCAGTAATTAAATACACTGTTTTGATTGATAGTCCTTATTAATTCAAGCAATGGAATCTGTTTCTTGTATATTTGTAAAGTGAAAAATGTAGGTAGTGTAATCACATTCTCAGAATGTACGTTACAAAGGTGTCAAACATTGTTAAAAATTCGACAAGAACATAAGTTAAAATATAGTGATGTTGTTTTACCAGTGAATTTATCTCAAACCCAAGGTTACCATCGTCAATGCTATTCTTCTTTTACAAGTGTAAAACAGCGATACAAGAAGAGCCTATTGTCAAGTACTACTCGTTTATCTACCAGTATTACGTTAATACGTTGAAAAAATTAGCTGCTAACGATTGGACGGACTAGGAGAGTGATTGTGGCCAGAGTTATTTGGAACAAAAGTTATGGGAAAAATTCGGAGATCTAATTGATGTTACAACTATGCACAACAAAAAATTGTTGGGCCTAAAGGTCGCGAAATCGATGAACATTTATTTTCATTAATTGAAGAGAAAGATATCGTTCAAAAAGCTGCTAACATTTTACGGCGGAAATACTGGACATCAAAAAAAACGCCATTACCAGACGAGATACGAACTTCGGACATTTTGAAAGGGGAATGTTTAATTCCGCAAATATTGAAAGACTTTTATGTAACATTACTCGCTGGTTCTCGGAGTAAGCGAAGAAAAAACATTCATACCGACAGGATTAGTGATTCATTATCCGAGGATGCGATTTACAATGTAACAAATGGTAAAATAAAACAAGAAAGCATTTAACTCTTTCTTTGACTCTGAAAAGTATCACAAGTAGCCGAAAAGTTGTGGAGATAATTAATAGATATGGACATTGTTGCGGCTATCATGTGGCAGAAGAATTGGAAACCGAAGCAACAATTTCAGCTTACCAACACTCAGCTGTTTGTCCAGAAGGCATTATTAGGAGACAAGGATTGTACACTGGCTTAGCCTTCGATAACTTCGATCGATTCGTTGATACTTCCTCTGGCAAAGATACTTTACATGATACCGTTGGTATAATTTACCAAAATGTTGACAAAATATTCGAATAAGATTCTGCTGTCTTCGATGAGGAGTTGAATTTAGATATTCATGAAGATTCTGAGGATCCAGGACCAAGTGGAATCTGGACTAAGGGTGGTGGAAAAGACGTAGGTCATTAGAACAAATAGCTATAAATATTCTTCCCTACACAAAAAAAAATAAAATGTCTGAAGTTTTGTTGTCAAATGACGATACTAGACGTTTAGTATTTCCGACAACATTAGAAGTAGCGCAGACTTTTGATGTTCTATGGATGCTTTCACACGCCTTCGAAATTCCTAATACACCCATGTGGGCTGGGTTCAATAGCAAGTTCATTGAGGACTTCAATACCAGTCAGCAGAAAATTTGTTATCTAACTCCGATCAATGGCTCACCTTCAGGAAAAGACGTAGTTTTGCAGACCATGAAAGAAAGCCAAAAAATTGCGGACGAATTAGGACAAAAATTTATCTCGCTAACATATGACTTAGCAGTAGCTAAAGTGGCTATGCAAATTCAAGCAACGGAAAAACCGTCTTATGACAATTTGTTCATTCATCTTGGTGCTTTTCATGTTATGATTGCCTATTTCAAAGCTGTTGGTAAATTTATTGCTGGTTGTGGGTTGATGAATGTTGCTGTTGATAGTGGTTTATTAGCAAGTGGATCGGTGAATTCGTTATTAGATGGTAAGCATTTTAACAGGTGCAAACGATTGCATCCACTATTGGCTGTTGGCTTGGAAATCATAAATTTTAAATCATTTCTCGAAAAAAACAAAATAGAAGTTGGAGAAAATGTTCGTTTCGAACTTTCACATTTCAGTGATGGATTATTATCATTTTCAAATTTAATGGACAACAGTGAAATTTCCAAATTAATTGAATCATACATCACGTACAGAGAAGCTTGCTTGAATGGTACGTATGGCAAAACAGCACAATTCTTCACGATGTATATATATTTCATACATCATTACTTGACATTCAGCCGGAGTATTGGAACAGGCGATTTTTCATTGTTTAAACATATCCTGCCTAAAATAACCAATTTGTTTTTTACTTTCAATCAACCCAACTATGCTCGTTGGTTGGTTAAGTATCACGATAATTTACTAAAAATTGAGACCATCAATCCAAAAATCATGGAAGAAATGGAGAAAGGGTATTTTGGCATCCAAAGAACTGAAAAATCGTTCTCCTCGGCAACCAATAGATCTGACACTTGAGCAAACTATCAATGCCGATGCTGCAAAAAGATTAGTTGGGAATCATAAATTTCACCAACTCTATTTCAGCTCGGCAAAGATGGTGCTTAAGTCATCAAATAAGATCTTCGATTACAGCATATACATATAAGGCAACAGGCTTACGGAAAGTCCAAGACGTCACTGCAGATTTACGAAAGCACCAGTTAAAAAAAGATACTGAGCAGCTACAGAAATTTACCAGTAGTTTCTCAAAGTTTATGAACCCTTTCGATGACAGCAATGACAACAATAAATTGTTCAACATATCCAATGGAAAAGCGGCTTCAAATGAAGTGGCGCAGTTCTTATTGAATGTTGATAATATAGGTAATAAAATGCGTGAGACATTCATTTGCGAATGTTCCGAGTCAACTGAAAGGTTTGAGGCACCAATCAAAAGGACAAAAATTCTTAACTTTTCATCAGAAGTGGCTAAAAGTAAGATAAAAAGTAGTGGTAAAGTTCATGAGGTCAGTATGCAACGAGATTTATTTGGACGAATGTTGGGCTTGTCCATGGATCACGCTGTAGATTTAGAAAAGGTGTTACGTTATCCAATTACGCCAATTCCGATGTCTTTATGTCATTTTAATGGTACAATTTATAAAACTCAAAAATCAGCAATTGTTGAAGTCTTCGAGAAACAACATAATCCGGGAAATATTCCGATGAATTTCGATGTGGTTATCGTTGATGGTTTTTACCTTCTACATACTATGCATGATGTACCATCAACTTTTGGCAACATTTCGAAGAAAATAATAAAAAGTTTGACAGCCACGAAAGCTCCTCGAGTCGACATAATCTTCGACCAATATTTCTCCCCCTCTATTAAAGATTATGAACGAAAATTGCGAAATGAACAAAATCTCATGGACTTTAATATCAACGGATCTATGCAAGTTCGACCAACGGATTTTAATAAAGAGCTGAAAAACATAAAATTTAAACAGGCTTTTGTTACTTTTTTAGTAGAAAATTGGTGTGACTCTGAAATGGTGCCTTTCCTTGGTGATACAATAATTAATTTAAATTACGATTTTTGCTATTCGTACAAAGTCGAGGATAATGCTGTGGTCCAGACAGTTAACGATGATTTATCATGTGGATGCCATGAAGAAGCGGATAGTAAAATAATTTATCATGTTTGTCAATTGGAATCGGATTCTTCTGCTAATGTACTTATCAAATCATGTGATACAGATGTATTAATTATTATTTTAGGAAATATGGACCATTTAAAAAGTGATAACATAAATATTTATATGGAATATGGAGCTGCAAACAAGAAACGAGTCATTAATATTACTCAATTATACATTGAATTAGGGACAACTCTTTGTACAAGTCTGCCAGGATTTCACGCTGTGACAAGATGCGACTATAATCCTGCATTCTTTAAAAAGGGTAAAAAAATACCATTTCAAATTATTAAAACAATGCGTGTTATCAAAGGCATTGACGGACCTTGCAAATGACGATGTACCTGGACTCCAATATGAAACATTTACAATACTTGAAAAATTTATCTGTGAGCTTTATGGTTATAAAAACTGTACGGATGTTAATAATGCTCGGTTTCAAAGTTTTGCTCTACTTATAAATCGAAAAATACGAATGAACCATTCCAAAAATCTATTCAAAGATATGATGCCTCAAATTTACCGCCGTGTAAGTCACACCAGCATCTTTTGCGTACGCAATACATCACCAGTGTTTGGCGCAATGCTCACTTGGTTAAACCAACTAATTTGGTACCAGCTGGTAATGGATGGATATTAAAAAATGAAACGTATGAATTTAAGTGGTTCGAAGGTAATTGCGTACCTGAAACCGTATTAGATGCTATCGAAAACTTCGGAAAATAACACTTCCAACAGAACTGGTCAGTATTTTGAAATTAATTTATTTTATTTTATTGATTGTCATTTACTAATGATTATTTTTTTTACAGATGATGAATTGATTTCTCGTCAAAGTGAAGACTTGTTTGAAAGTGACGAATCAACCGATGCTGAAAAGTCAGATTTCAGTGACAGTTAAAGCGAAAACTAACAAAATATATGTATTTATTTATATATTTATTATATATATATTTTTTTCTTTAATTTTGTCAGAATTTTTTTCATTGTAACTACCTAATAAAAAATCTCCATTAGCTGTAATTATTGTTGTACATTTGAGTAAACTTCACTTTTATCTGCTTCTTGAAATATTCATCTAATAAAATATATAATTTATAAAAAATTATATTATAGTCATATTATGTGTAATAACATGCTTATGCATTATATTACATGTTAGTTCTAACAACTGTACAAGATCACGTGATCCGCAATGGGAGCGCGAAAAATGACTAAAGACATATCGGCGACCGTCGCTCTCTGTCGCACTCTTTACAACCCGTGGCACATTTGTCTGCTTTCCTCGCAAGATTTATTTAAATATTTTTTAACTATTAACCCCCGGACAAACTTTCTGCCCTTTTGTGATAATTTTTTATTATATGTACATAATAAACACGCTGTAAAAATGGCAGACTGAATCAAACACTTTTTTAGGAATTTTTGAAAATACAACTTTGGGGTAGTCTGCCCCTATGTAAACCCCTTCAGAAGTGTCTGCCATTTTTTTTCTTAATTCTCTATCAACTTAGCTGACGGATGGTCATTATTATTATTTGAATCAAACACTTTTTTTGGAATTTTTGAAAATACAACTTTCGGGTAGTCTGCCCCTATGTAAACCCCTTCAGAAGTGTCTGCCATTTTTTTCCTTAATTCTCTATCAACTTAGCTGACGGATAGTCATTATTATTATTTGAATCAAACACTTTTTTTGGAATTTTTGTAAATACAACTTTGGGGTAGTCTGCCCCTATGTAAACCCCTTCAGAAGTGTCTGCCATTTTTTTTTCTTAATTCTCTATCAACTTAGCTGACGGATAGTCATTATTATTATTTGAATCAAACACTTTTTTTGGAATTTTTGAAAATACAACTTTGGGGTAGTCTGCCCCTATGTAAACCAATTCAGAAGTGTCTGCCATTTTTTTTTCTTAATTCTCTATCAACTTAGCTGACGGATAGTCATTATTATTATTTGAATCAAACACTTTTTTTGGAATTTTTAAAATACAACTTTGGGGTAGTCTGCCCCTATGTAAACCCCTTCAGAAGTGTCTGCCATTTTTTTTCTTAATTCTCTATCAACTTAGCTGACGGATAGTCATTATTATTATTTGAATCAAACACTTTTTTTGGAATTTTTGAAAATACAACTTTGGGGTATTCTGCCTCTATGTAAACCCCTTCAGAAGTGTCTTTCATTTTTTTTTCTTAATTCTCTATCAACTTAGCTGACGGATAGTCATTATTATTATTTGAATCAAACACTTTTTTTGGAATTTTTGAAAATACAACTTTGGGGTATTCTGCCCCTATGTAAACCACTTCAGAAGTGTCTGCCATTTTTTTTTCTTAATTCTCTATCAACTTAGCTGACGGATAGTCATTATTATTATTTGAATCAAACACTTTTTTTGGGCAATTTTTTTTGCGACTTACCTGTATGCGCAGTACCAGGTGTACCCCGGTAGGCCAGGCAGACAGTCATATACCTGCTTATTGAGTCGACTGATACCTTTAAACAAAGTTTCATGATGCATCAAACACTTCATGAAAAATGCGTCATGAGCTCTCGGACCATAATTTGACATTAGCCATTTCATTTATTATTCAGTCTGCAATATATGTTTTAAAAACATTAACTGTTTTATAAAGTTGTGCAGTGCAGTACTAATCATTTTTCATAAATTACGTAAATTCATCTATTGAAATTTTCTCAATAATTAGATATTTTTTTTATTATACGATGATTGTGCATTTATACGATCACAAACTATTTAAAGCGGTGACAGTTTCAAACATTTAAGCTTTTATAAACCTAATAAGATTGTTCATTTACTTTTATTATAGTTAAATGACATTAAATAAGAAAAATGTGATAGTATTGCTTTTGTGTTAACATAATTTTATTTTTCTTTTAAAAGTATTGATAATTTAAAACTATAACTTAGTTATAGTCTAAAAACTATACCATACATTAGTACTTCTTTCTTTAGCTTTAGAAACTTATCCTTAATTACGGACGAGTTGATGTGGCTCGTGTACTGTAGGAATTTATGTTATATTATTACATACATAGAAAATCACAAGGGTGCTTAAACAGCCATACTTCTGTGTATGTTTGGAGATACGCGGTAGAGTCATGCTGCAATTATATTAAGGTAGTAGCACGAATGGGTCAGCTCGACAGGGGAATGACCACGTTTGTCAAAGAATACCGGCTTAAAAAAGCAACTCACTGCTGCTATTTCGTTTGGTGGTTGTAGAGTAGTGGAGACTCTTTTTACCGAAACAAGGCATTTCATCTTAGTCCTCAGGAGTAACATCGCATCTGTATTCGATGCTTGATTGGGGATAAATGTAGATCTGTATGGGCCACAGCATTCACTTATCATCAAGTGAACTGTATGCTCATTCATCACTCTTTTTCTATTAAAAAAATATACACCGAGGGGCGTAGCTTGCGGCGGCGTCATGTTACGGATATTCTATACCGCTATTTATTTATTTATTTATACTCTATTGCACTAAATATATAGCTCCTTCCACTTGACAGCATCCAGCGCAGAGCGGTTCAAATCGTCAACGACCGAGTTCTTTCCGATCGGCTTGACTCACTGGCAATGCGTAGAGATGTTGCATCTCTTATTTTACTGCATTTACCACAGGAGTGCTCTGAGGAATTATTCAAACTAATTCCAGCCGCTCAATTTCACCATTGCACATCGCGACAAAACTTGCGATACCATCCATACTATCTGGATGATTGGCGGTCCACCAGTGTACGATTTAGAAGATGTTTTCTTCCTAGCAGAACTTCGTTGTGGAATCGATTACAACCAGCGATTTTTCCGGACCAATACGACTTAGGGACCTTCAAGAAAAGAGCTTACACCTTTTTAAAAGGCCGGCAACGCGTCTGAAATTCCCCTGGTGTTGCATTTTTTCATGGACGGCGGTTGTCACCTACCATCAGGTGATCCGCATGCTCGTTTGCCACCTCTACGATAAAAATATATATTTCACAATACCACAAATTTAAATTTCTAAGTTTATGTACGATTAAGTGGCCTTATCGCTAAACAGCGATCTCTTACAGGCAAAACTTGGTGAAGAAGATGATTTACATTTAAGAATATAAAATTTGCATAAATAGTAAATAAACAAGTAAATATTAATAGTATAATCTATATATATATATATAGAATATGTACTTATTGGAAGTCATTTTTTATTTACTACTGATTCGGAAAATACCTGTATGCACAAATAATCAAATACATAATATTATATATACATATTCACATAAACACACAAATGCATATACACATACATACATACATGTACACATATACTTAAATATAATAAACCTAGCAAGCTAATAGCATAGCAAAGTGGCGAAGCAATCAGCTTTGTAGCGGTTTCTAACGGTTGACGTTGAGCAATCAGTTTCAAAATAGGAGGTTCAGATGCCTGGGTGATCAGTAATCGATTGCTGAAAACAGAATTTGAAAATTCGAAACCGTTCTCGACATAATCGTGGGACAGACGGACAGACGGACAGACAGACGGACAGACGGACAGACGGACAGACGGACAGACATCCTGAAATCAATAAGTGACTTCGCAAGCTTCGCCACTTATTAAAGCATATACATATTTATAAATATTTTAAATACCTTATAACTTTAAATCATATACATAAGTTTTATCAAGAAAACTATTAGAGGAGGAAAAATATTAGAGGCGATCGCTACCATATGCATCATACGAGTGAACAGATGCTGCTCGCGGGGTCTAGTCCGCTCGGGCTTGTTTTCCCTTAATGATTTTCAGAATTCTTATATATTACATATTTTTGTTGGGCTGTAATAAAAATAAAAATTTCAAATAAAATAACATATAACATGAATATAATTTATGTATAGTAAACATTAAGTATAGTAAAATTAATAAAAATAAATAAAAACACAAACAGGCCAAATGGCTGAGGGTTAAGAGGAAAGAGAAAGAAATCGACGGACGATGCGGACCAACCTAACTATTACAGTTATTATTATTATATTATCGGTCATCTAGAGGCCAGTATTGAGGCTCTTTTAATGGCTAATTTAAAAACAAAGCAGGTTTGTGCAATGCCTTCTACTCATATATGCATAAATGTGCAAATCTAAAGTGCAGGCTAACATTTTCATTTAAATGTGAACAGTTTCGACAACAGCCGGGTTTAATCACTTCGTCAGTTACAGGCTTAGCCTATCAGCAGAACGGACATACGAGTATACATCGTGCAACTTCATGGTTTAAATCTCCGACTACATAGAAACGTTACCATTTTGCTTTTTATCTTTTTATCATTAAGATTTATGTTTTTGGAATAATAGTTTTATATTATTTTATTAACAAAACCACAGTAGTTAATTTTATATTTTGATATTTTTTATCTTCTTTATTTTTATAATTAACTTCGTTATCATTTAGCAATACCTACCAAAAGTTGTCATAGTCTAATTTTATTTTTATAGTAAATGCGTAGTTTTAGTCTTAGTAATATTTTTTTATTTCGTACATGTTTTTGTGTTAAGATGATTGTAGTTTTATACTTTCAATTATTTAGTTGATTGGTTTTTATGTCCTTATATGTTGCTTATAAATACTTTATACTGAATATATTGCATATTTGTTTGTTGTGTTACTCGGACTCCGATGTCCCTGGGTTGAGCACTCTAACAAAATTGCTACTCGTATATTTTATAGCTATCGGAAGTCAATTTTGTTTTGCTACCGCAAGCTTGCAGAATATAATGCAAGAGCAATTGATAAGATATTTTAAGAATATAAAAGATACATATTATAGATAATTCTCGTGTACTACTCGCTGTGTGTGATAGGCAGGGAGCGAATTGTCGCGACAAAATACACTCGCAGCGAATATTCGCTGTGTGTGACCGAATCTTTACATACATATAGCTAATTAAACAATAAAACACCATATCTTATATCCATGTAATGATAAATAAAAGAGAGATACGCCAGCAGATGAGTTTTATTGATTTTGTAAAAATTTTTTAATAACTTTGGTTATATGGTTAAACCGAGAGCCAGACACCGGAATGCACCCTACGCATACCGTACTTACGACAGTGAATATTCCTATGTTACTATAATATTGCGATGACAATTTAATCGAGCATACCAAATGAGTAAACTGGCAACGTCGCAATATCCAGAAGCTATACACACGGTTCCGTCGATGTAGAAAACAAAAAAAATCAGGGAGATATACAACTTTAGATATACGCGCTGCAGGAGCGCCACTCTCTTGTTGCGGAACCTTCAGGAACTTTAGATTATTCAATTATTATAAACATTATAAATGTAATTATTCAATCACTTATAGGTAGGTAGGTTGCTTATAGGTGAGTTATCTATCTACCGCATTAAAATAATAAATTATAATTACTACCTATCAAGTGGATTGTGGATGATAATTGGGATAATTTAAAAAATGATATATTTTTAATTTGTTCTATTTATTGTTTATACAAACAGTACAGGCAACCATATTAACCCTTTTTGTATTTCATTTCATACTAATAATTATTTAAAAATAAAATTTTACACTTATTATTTTTTACATAACCCTGAGTTTGAGCACTGGCCAAGCCGTCAGTGCTCACGCACACATGCGCCGCAAGCTGGTAGTATTGTAATTATTACGCGGTTCTATGAAGCTTTGTCTCTGTATGGTACGGTTTACTCTTAACTTATTTTCTTTGTTTGAACGAATGTATCAATAATATGTTAAAATTGCTGAGGTATTTACGACATTCATGTACCAGTTTAATGTCAATGTTAAACGAAAAATATTATAAACCATTTCCTTCTTTAGAATTTCCATTGATAAAATATTGAAATGTTTAAAAAAATGTTAGTAGTGCAGTGAACTTTGATATTGCAAGTAAATGCGAGTCCATGATGAAAATCATGGTAGTATTTGCAAACAAAGAAATAAATTCCCTTAAAATAATTCCAAAAATGCCGTAATAATCGTAACATAGTGAAGTATCAGAATCGCGTTATTACAATTTTAACATTCCACCCTCTCTGTTGTATATAAATGGCGGTCTATAAAAATATAAAATAATATTAATTAATGTGACCAGGCTAATAAATATTGATCTTTCCGAAGCATCTTTCTTATGGTTTAGTTGTATGCCGTTTGTTATATTTGTGGCGTGATCGTCTTAGTTAGGACAAGGGTCCTAACAGCACAATGTAAATAAGGTTTTACGTTGTATTTTTCTACCGACTTCAAAAAGGAGCCGTACTCAATTCGACTGAACATTTTTGTATGTGTGTTACCTCATAACTTCTTACTGGGTGCTTTACATGTGGTCCCATATGAATTTCACCAAGGGTCTGACCAATAGTTTTTGAGTTATTCTTAATAATTTACATTGAATTCGGTTGTACAATTTTTTAATTTTAAATTATTTAGTAACTTAGTTCTTTTAATTGTTTCTTGGTAAAATGAATATTCACTAGAGCAATCGAAGGCAGTTGGTAGTGCTTTATATTTACTTTATTCTAAAGAACCTCGTTCACGAAGAAAGGGCTCAAAAAGGCACAGGAAGGCCTTGTGCCTTTTTGAGCCCTTTCACACAACACACGGAGTGTAGAACACTCCGTGTGCAGTGTGCGCCAACCAACCAACTCGCTCCCCCCAGAGAGAGACGTTGCAAAATAACTGACGTACCAGCAAAAGAGCGATTGCCCCCTCTGTAATGCGTAAGCACAAGTATCGACCGAAGTTACCCATGTCAATGTGTGTAAACGCCATACAAAATACAATAAAGTCCAGCGTGTCCACAGTGAATGTACTTCACACGGTTTAGGCACACTTCGAAATAATAGGCACATACAATGCCATTCGTGAGCGCCACCATCTGCCAGACCACCACTCCTGCAGACGTGATGTAAGTGTAAGGCATCACCACCAATTGCATGATCAGCAAGGCTTCTAGCCGTAGAGCTTCTAGCCGTCATGGAGTTACCTGACTTGGGCAAAGCTACTCTACTACTAGCTTAGGTGTCAGTCATACCAAGACGCAGAAATCGCCGTTGAGAATAGCACCCCGAGACACAACAATTGCAGAGACGCAATGCTCCAGACCGCTACTAGCATCAATACGACTATCGTCAAGCTCACACCATGCCTAACACCCGCCCTAATGGGATACCAGACTTGATCGTGGACATCGCACACCCGTAGGTGTGCAATATCCATGGGCAAGTTGTATTTCTACAATAAACCCGCTTACCACCTGTACTAAGATGATATACTTAGGACATATCGGTAAGCGAATCTACGTTTACCGCGGTTTCGGGCACTATGAAGTTACATTACACGCTACTATAAGAATTCTTTTCAAGTTCCATTTCTATCAATATATATATATATATATATATATATATATATATATATATATATATATATATATATGCACAAACACGCTTTTCCCAATTATTATATAAAGCTTATAAATGTTATTTACGAGTACTTTTATTATTGTAATATAAGCGACTTGTATTTTAAGCAAAGTATTAGCATATTTAATGAATTTTTGAAGGATGGCAATATACCTACATAATGTTCGAAATGAATATATTTGAATTTCATGGTTATTAATTCATTTTAATTGTTATGATATTTTTGGACAATTTTAAATAGAAATTAATTATTATTTATTATTAATAAGAATGAGCTGTCACACAATGAAAAACTTTTGTCATATGTGTAAAGTTAAACTTGTTTAACTTTACACATATGACAAAGTTGGCGAAGAATGCTAACTGGCATTAAGTCCGTCCTTTTTTTTGGAGTTTATGGCCTGGTATCTAGACCTTTAGGAAAAGTCTTGTGTATTTTTATTCGGTTTATTATAATTTCTTCATAGTACACTGCTTCACAATATGTTGATGCATCACATTGTGCAGCCCTTGGGAGATTTTGACGGCAACTTGAGCCAGCAGGCAGCTGACAGTTGGCGATGGTATCTAAAGGCGCCTATGCAAACGAACAGCTTATCTTGAGAATCCATCACCATCAGAGCACTTGTTTCACAGTTTCCTCTAATAGTTCACATGCGCAGACACTTAATACACAAAATCGCACCACTTTTATATATCAAAGTCCACTTCAAGTCATTATTTAAACAATAATACAGGAGCAACAAACCGTCGCAGGTCAAGTTCCCGCCAAAACTCTTCTAAGTGCGTCCTTTGTAACCTATAGGGTTACAACTATAAAGATTTTAAATAAATAAATAAAGCGCAGAGTATGTAGTGATTATATTTAACTAAATAAAATTTTGGAATAGGAAATATAAATATTTGAAAACGTATTTCTAATGTCCATTTCGTTTTTGAGTCAGTGTTTAGTTATTATAAAGTACGGATGCGTAATATGTTAATTCCATTGCGTTTTAATATTGTAGAAGCGATCTTCTCCTTTCTCGATTTAATTGTTTTTATTAAGGTTTTGGAAATTGAGCGCAAATATTTCGGAGATAAATGTTTAAGCAAGAAGTAGTAAGTTTCGTTCAATTTATTTTAAAGGTACTCTCGCAAGTACTTTTATTTCGTAATGTACATCTGTTACCAAAATTAAATAAGAAATGCTGAAGGCATTCAGGATGAATCATTGTTTCGCTACGACTCTATAAATAATTGTGAATCACTCCAGTAAAGTTAGAATTAGTTTCCGAGCTTATCATTATTGGTATTAAAATTATTTCGCAAAATAAAAACAAGATTATTAAAATTATTTGCGCAAAGAAAAGGAGTTATTTACGTGCATTTAGGCACAGCGGTGACACTCTCTGTACGTGAGAGTTGAAGCGCCGGTGACATTAGACCGGAGTGTGTAACGCTAGGATTGATACCGAACCAAAATGGAATATTATAGACTTGTGCCAAAGAAGATACATAGTAGGTATATGTTATATAATATAAACTTATGTATATAGATAGTGAAAGCTACGATCGATTTTAAATCAACTTTTATTAGATATCTTTACAGACGGGGAAAGTTAATATTTGCGACAAAACAAAATATGCACGACAGTTAATGGTAATCTTAAAATAAATAATAATTAATCAACACTTAGTATTTCAGTACGCAATAATCAGTATTACCTACTACCCTTTAAAAATTACTTACTCTTATATAAATTTGCATTTTTCGGTGACTTACATTTTTATTATTATTTTTAACAATTGAAAAAATTCGTAGCCATATGAGTATTTTTTTTAGAAAATCCATAGGGAAGCGTAGATACATAGATAGATAGATAACACTTAATTGTACGCCAAAAAACAAAAAATTAGAAAACTAAATGTGGTACAATGGGTGGTCTTATCGCTAACAGACAACATTTGGATGGACAGGATTGCAAGAAAAAAATAAAAACGTGTGTAGTTTGGCAACAAATATAACATTTATTTTATTAAATAGAAATACAGAATGAAAAACAATAGGATTTTTAATTTTTATTTGTAATGTTTATTAAACAGCTGTTTGTTGTCCTTAAAAAAAATATAAATATGTAGAAAGGGTAATTGAGTATAGTACAGAGACTAATTTTGAGGTTAGGAGTAATAATTAATTCGTTTACACGAATTAATTATCCAACGAGTCGAGGATAAACTAGTAACGGAATACGACAAGCGTACCGTTCCACGTCAGAGCCAAGACTGTCTTAACGGCGGCAGGGCCGTCCGTTTTATACAAGCAAAACGGGCGCCACCGCAGGTGCAATGGTGCAGGTGTGCCAAACACGTGTTATTTACAAGAATTCTGTCTAACTGCACCGACGGCTACCGCGCCGCACGTGCAATGGTGCTGGTCCCGTCAAATATATATTTTTATAAATACAAATATATAAAATTACAAATTTATACTTTAAAACTATTATATATAACATAAATGTGCCATACATATAAATAAATATTGTAACTGAATAAAGGTAGAATGATTATAAATAAATGAATAAACATTATTTTTGTATAAAGCGCAGCCCTCAGCCAGGGCAGTCGGCGACGGCCCGTCCCACGCCCCGCGCGCCTCTCAAGTCGCCCACACACATCCAGACACCCACACATAGCCGCAAGTGATTTTACGTGCACACATGCTTAAGTGTTGTTTCTTTTCGCGTAGTGTATATATTCTTTGATTTAGGTGACTTCAAAATATTTATTGGCGTCATACACCTTTCAATTCATCTATTACAGCCTATAAAATCCACTGCTGATCATAGGCCTCCCTCACATTGCTTCATCAAAAGGGACTTTGCCAAAGCTTTTTACTGCAACCGCAGTTTTTTATATTTAGAGTTGTTATCCGAAAGATATTCCACAGTTGTGACCACGCATCTAGATTTTGATTTTTAATCAAGCATAAAGATGTTTATGTGCAAAAGCACATACATGTGGCTTGGTGGCGTCGTGATTAAGGAAATTTTTCACTATTATGAAAGTGATCATCCATTAGTTATGAGCCATAATATTATGAGCTGGAGAAAGAAATAAATATTTTGCTGTCCGCCTTAATTTTATTTCTACTTAAATTACTACTTTTGATTAAATTTAACTATCCTCAAAGTAAACGTGTAAAATAAACATTAAACTTATAAGTGATACAAAATTACTCCGCACTTTATATTACATAACGAAGTCTAGAATAGGATGGAATACGAGTATATAGTAGTATTTGATTCATTTAGGCAATTAAGATGTCGGCAGAAGAAACAACTTAATTGGCCTGTTTATTGTACATATAATACTGATTAACAGGTTACAAGACTCATCGCTTCAGACATTCAAGTAAATTGAGTAAATGTTTCAGCAAGGTGAAAGACAACTTGTAATATTAAAATAAATCTTTTACGATTGATCAATAATGAATATTTATAACTTTTGTATTTTTTTAGTCTTAAATTTTTTTATAATTTATTTATATAAAAGCAGTGAATTTATGAAGGGTTGTAAAAATGAAAATGATGATGATTATAATAATGAAAATTACAATAAATCCAACCGTCGTCATCATAATTGTCATCATCACAGCAGTGCATCAAAAGCTCATAGCTTTTTATAAGCCTATCCCAAATACTGCTACTTAAGCTCAACATTCTGTACTTAGTAGTTAGGAAAGTGTAAGGATAAATGTTTCTTTCTGTAATATTAGTTATATTTTATATTAATTAGATATCATAAAAAGAAAACGGATATGAATAAATCGTTTAATCTATCGATCTATTACAGCCTATAAAAGTGCACTAATGAACATAGTCCTCCTCCATAGATTGCTTCACAAGGGGATTTTGCCACAGATACCACGCTTGGTAGGTGCGTTGCCAACCGCAGTTTTTCTTATTCAGCTGTTATTAGGAAGATGCTGCTGCCCATCTCCTGTTTTACGAGTAGTTTCCCTTTGTCGCCTCGTAGGATACCCATGTGACGACATAAGGTGAATATTCTTACATCGCCGCCACACGGTTGGATTATAAAAGAAAAATGAAAATTGTAAATGTCTCTTTTATTATAAGTTTTTCTTTACTTCAACAATAGTTACTTATTTATGCGAACTTCGTTTCTCCACATACAAAAGCGCCCACTTGATAAAGCAAACAGTTTGCGTAGCGAATACAATAAGAATTAAACTAATAATAATAATTAAAATTATTGGTATAATTCAAAGGCTTATGTCGGTTCTTAATCCAGAGGATAGTCACTTTGCCAGATGTTAGCAGTTTATATTTACAGTAAATGTGATCCACCAAAGAGAGGCTTGTATAAAGTAAGATTATCATTATTATTATTTGAATGTTTATAGAACCAGCTGCGCTATTTAATATTTTTATATTATGGACGTCTTAACTAATCGACAGTGTGCATTAACTATCGTTTGAACATTAAAAGAGAATTAGTTATGAGAGAAAGTTCCAGCACGTCAAACAGGTTTTACACGACAACAATCTTCGGGTCCCGCGCCTATGTCACAGTGACCGAGTAAGCCGGCCACAGTTGGGCGTGTGCCTGCTGTACTACCATATGTTAGAGGTGTCACATACAAGATTGGCTACATATTGAAGAAAGCTTCTATTAGAACATTCTTCAAGCCGCCGAACAAGATTAGTCAGTTTTTACAATCCGTCAATTGTGATATACCTCTACAAGATGTAGGAGTGTACAAGCTTGATTGTGAATATGGTCTCTCATATATAGGGCAAACAAAACGATCTATCAAAATCTGCAGTTTGTGATAATATCCTAGACGGCCCCCGCCATTACATTAGATTTGATAGACCACAAATTCTTGCAAAAGAACATCGATTACTGCCAAGGATGATACGTGAGGCTATTTAAATTAAAAAAAAAAACATCTCAATTTCAATAGAGAAAGAGGCTGGGTTCTAACACATACTTGGGATCCTATAATTAACAAAATTTAAACTAAACCCAAGCATACCACTGCAATACTTCAAGACACAGTAAGTTTATTCTGCGTTTATCGAACCAAAACTAATAATTAAAAAAAGCTGAAGGTACTCCGGGTTAACTCTGACATCGGGACATCAGTCACCTCAGTCCTCCGTGACCATGGGTGCTATAAGCACCCGAAATGTCGGGAATTTAAAAAAAAGCTAATTAAACGTGATAGAATCCGTGAAAGTAGTTTTATTCAATATGTAGTGTTCGCGTAAATATAAGAAATCATTATGAAATTAGATTTGTCTTGTCAATTCAAACATACTTTATCTTACTTTATATTACTATGTCTGTTTAATTAGTAGATAATATATATATATATATATATATATATATATATATATATATATATATATATATATATATATATATCTGCATAATATTTTAACTATAAATTAGTTCTATACAGTTCCATGTTGGTTTGGAACTTATAGATCTCATATTTATATGTGGGACTTATAACAAAAAAGAATGTGCCAACGGTGTTACTTACTAAGCAAATGTCGTAAAAGGCGACTTTTGGGATATTAGGTTTGTGATTGTGTAGGCATTAGCCTAGCCAGCTATCACTTCTTTCAAAATTTTTAATCTTTACCGATACATTTCTACCGACTTCAAAAGGAGACGGTACTATATTCGACTGTATGTTTTTTTTTAATGTGTGTTACCTCATAACTCTTTTCTGGGTGAAATCAATTCTGGACGATTTCGATGGTTCTTTTGTTGATGTTTATATGATTTTTTAGTTATTCTTAATATTTTTTAATAAAGTCGGTTGTACAAAATTTTTAATTTGAAATTATTGTTTTGACTAAACGTGGTTCGGCTCTCGGCTTCGGATTCTGCCTACCAATTGGGGATTACCGTCGTGATGTTTATGTATGCCATTGTTTACTCTTAAAAATGCTAAGATTCTAATACGTGGTAGAGCAATGCTGTAGCTATATTGATAGTATAGTTGTAGCACGAATGGGTCGGCTCGATCGGAGAAGGACCACGAGAAGGATCACAGAATACCAGCGTAAAATGGCAGCTAAACACTGCTGTGTTTCGTATGGTGAGTGTAGAGAACCAGGGACCTTTTTCACTGGAAAAAAGGCATTCTATCTTGGCCCTAACGGGTGACAACGCATTTGCGTTTTGATTTTTTATTGAGGATATATGTAGATGTTTATGGATCACAGCAACCACTTACCATCAGGTGATCTGGGTTCTTATTTGTCACCCTATTCTATAAAAAGAAAAGATAGTTTTTGCCGAAATAAATATATTAGCTGCTCCTAATCATATATGAGAAATGTATCGGAGTAAAAAAGGAAAGTTACAACAGCCCATATACTTGTCACTGCTGGGCACATGTTTAGTATGATTTTAAAACGCTTGTGAGACAATAAGCCGACCGCGCTGATTTTTTTTATAGGATCTGGTGACAAACGAGCAAACAGTCTACCTTATGGTAAGTGGTTGCTGTGGCCCATAGACATCTACATCTATCCTCATTTGCGAATGAAAATGCAGATGCGTTGTCACCCGTGAGGACTAAGATTGAATGCCTCTTTTCCAGTAAAAAGGGGCTCCGGTTCTCTACACTCACGATACGAAACACAGCATTAGCTGCTATTTTACGCTGGTATTCTGTGAGAGCGTGGTCCTTCCCCGTTTCAGTCGACCCATTCGTGCTACAACTATACTACATAATATAGCTGCAGCATGGCTCAACCACGTTTAAAATTTATTATATTAAAATTAAAATGATTCAGTAAGTTAAGATTTCAGACCAATTTAAATTCGGATTTATTTGCGGGGTCTCTAGGTACGTCCCAGGGACACCGTAAGTAGATTTAAATTGGCACAGATAAATTAAGGGTCTTAAATAAATACAGATATCTATGGGCTATAACATGCAATTGCTCTCAGGAGGAATGACTTCTCGTTTGTCACCGTAACTTAGAAAAAAACATTAAATTTATTGTTGACGACTGTATAATCTTAGAATAAAATAACCTGAATTTCCTCACATATGGAAATGCCTATGCATACCCGCATCGCGGGGTCAACGACGGATTATGTCGGGCGCCAACCGATTATAACCCCATGGTGTTCATTCGCCGCATATTGGAGGGTCACGGGAACGCTTTAGCATACGTCCGCGGCCCTACCACGGCTGGCTATTGTCTCGTTATTGGATTTCGCAAATTTCTTATATCATCCCTAAAACGTTGAAGACAAAAGTTGGCTCAATACCAAAGGAAATACTGTCATAGATGTCTCTGCCTAATCTTCATAAATGAAAGACATTATATTTATGTCATGGATGTATGAAGGTATGTTGGCGTGTGTCAAAAAAATCTGCGTTCGATATTTAGCTATTTATATAGCTAAGTAAACGTGTTTTTTTGTATTTATTTCTTCGTTCTTAATTGTAATATGAGACAATAATATTCATAATACAAATTCATAATTACCCATGGGGTCTAAGATAGAATGCCACGTTACAGAAGTTCAGTTTTTAGTTCTCGTCACATACCTTACGAAATACAGTACTAAGTGTTTGTTATTTTACGCTCATCTTCTGCATGAGTCGGCCTTCCCGGTCGACCCGACTCACTCGTGCTGCTATAGAAATATTTATCGTGATTAGCCATTGCGGATTGTATTTTCTTTTGATGATGTATCTTTTAGAGGCGAAACAAAATGATTATTTTCTAATGTCCTGTACATTAGAAAATAATTAAATTTGTGTTGGAGATAGTGCTGTTTAGTTCAGTCGTGACAGTACTAACGTACGCGAATGTGGGACGCAAGGAGGTGTTCTTAGACTTTTTTTAATTGTGAACACAGATCTTAGCTAATTAATTTTACACAGTACAGAATGCTTCATAACATTTGATAGCCAAGATTGGCAGGTGGGTCAGCAACTGCAGTTTTGTTTTTAGTTGTTATTAGGAAGATGCTGCTGCCCATATCCTGTTTGGGTGACACACACGGGACGATATGTGTTAGTAGATATTCTTACACTGCAATTACATGGTTGTATTTACCTACCTGTTACTATTTACCTATCAATGTAAAGAAAAAACTAGAATAACGACGTATTCAACATCAAACACTGAACTATAAACTTTCAACTCTTTATTATTACAGAACACGACGGCAAACTATTCACGTTATACAATTAAAATTTTCCTTGTCATCTCTAAAAGGCAACTATGAGATTAAATAATGGTGCTGAATAACTAAGTATAACAACGAGTAACGATTTTAATAAACAGAAATATAGACGATCCAGTTTTAATTAATTTTCCTGAACATTTTCCGCAGTATAATTACACGATAACTACTCTGTCTGGGCGTGCTACTACAGCACAATAGCTTTACAGAATAACTATTGTTCAGTTAGATGCAACAAGGAGTATAATATTTATTGTTATTTTTTATCAGGATATACTTAAACGGTTACAGTTTTGTAATCTAACATATTGATAATATAAAAAAGACGAAGAATGTGCATATGTTTTGTTTGGAAATCCAGGTAATATCTATAACTTTTAAATTGTAACTTGTAATATTTATGGAAAGGCCATGATCTAAGTTGATTGAGTAATATATATGCGGTACTTAAATAGAATAACGTATTATATTTTCTATATACATTCTTTTGTTCTTTATATACAAACAGTAAGTAATTTACTCAACTATTAGGGTCACAAACTGTTTTCTTACTCTGAACAACAACGTTCCCGCAAGTCTGCAGCATCTGCGCATACATAATATTTAGTATCGCTCCCGCCATTATGTCAGATTCGATAGTCCAGAAAATATTCGCTAAAGAACACTGATAGCTACTAGGAATGCTTAACTGTATGTCACTGAAGGTCATTAAAATGAAAAAAATATTCTTTTTTATTAGAAACGATATTTGAATAAAACTATTTTTACGGATTTTATCGTGATTAGTTTAACTTATTATTTTAATAACCGACGTTTTTGGTGAAGTGTTTGACGTTCAACAGTCGCTGTCGTGACTTCAACTGCAAGCAGTCAGTTTTTATATTTGCGATGAATTTCATTTTTGGCTGTTATTAAACGTTAATCAAGAAGTACGAAAGTTTTGGACAATTCTTTGTCTTTTAAAAAAATTAAAGTAGGTAGAGAGTTTTGATAATGGTATGTAAATTTTTTATAAAAGTAAATTGAAACATTTCGAATAATAAAAGTTTAGAATAAAGTAATGTTTAAGAGTCTTGATGCGAGACTAATTCTTTTAAAACGTTCTTTCATTCATTCAATAATCGACATTCAGTAGTAGTTGTAAAATTTGTGTTGTTCGTTTTCGTTTTTAGCGACAAATACGCTGTAGACGCCATAAAAATAAGAGAAGTAACATTTGTGTTTCCATTTCGACATCCATTTTTAAGTACTTAGCTCCAGGGCTATTTATTTACGCGGCTGCAATTGGTCGCATTTAGTGAATGAAACTAGCAGCTCATTTTTTTGGTAAATGTATAATTATTTATTACAAGGTTCCCTATAATATTACTGACTTGCTTTTGTATAAATTTAATGCGCATGTAAGACCATTCCTAAGAAGAAAAGGTTTTATAAATTTAATTACTATTTTAAAGATAAATATAACATAATAAGTTACCTTAAACATTTTTGTAATTGTGTATATATTTAATTTTAAATTGTAATAATTGAGAGAAAAATAGTCTATTTGTGATTTACTTGCAGTTTCTTCTCACAAGAAATTCGATACATTCTGAATTTTAATTACAAAAAAGGAAAAAAATTGAGTGAAGTAGCGAAAATAAAATTATGACGTTTATGGACCTAATGCAGTGTCAGCAAGAGTAGCACAAAGTTGGAACAAGCGTTTTCAATCCGCGAATATTGATGTCAAAGTTGCAGCTCGCTATGGTCGCCCTCATATGGATTAAGTCTATGCCATTTTTTAAAAAGTGGAGCAAAATCGGCATATTTGTAGTAACAACATAGCCCAGGAATTGAAGATTGATCACAATAAATAGTTTTGACCGATTTGAAAAAGTCTGGCTATACAAAAATGCTCGGTATTTAGGTACCACACGAGCTCAACTAATGAATCGTGTTTTCATTTGAGATTCTCTATTGGAACGTAATAAAACCGAGGTATTTTTGAAAAGATTTTATTTATAGGAGAGGTGGCAAACGAGCATGCGGCTCACCTGATGGTAAGTGACTACCGCCGCTCATGAACAACTGCAACACCAGGGAGGGAATTGCAGATGTGTTGCCGGCCTTTTAAAAAGGAGTACGCTCTTTTTTGAAAGTCCCTTAGTTGTATCGGTCCGGAAAAATCGCTGATGGTAATCGATTCCACAAGGAAGTCGTGCGAGGAAGAAAACATCTTCTAAATTACACAGTGGTGGACTGCCAATCATCCAGATGGTGTGGATGGTATCGGGATTAATGATGGATGGTATAATAATTATCGGGATGGATGGTATTGATCACTGGTGATGAAAAATGGATCACCTACGACAAGAATGTGTGAAAAAGATCATGGTCAAAGGGTAGTCAAGCTCCAGAGACTGTAGCGATACCCGGATTAACGCGCAATAAGAGCTTTTACCACCGGGCAAAACCATCGACATGGTTCTCTACTACCAACAGCTAATGAGACTCAAGTATGAAATTGAAAAAAAAAAACGGCCGGAATTGATCAACAGAAAACGATTGGTCTTTCATCATGATGACCACACACATCTTTGGCCACTCAGCAAAAATTGAGAGAGCTGGGTTAGGGAGTTTTAATACACCCACAATGTATTTCTGACCTTTGAACCCTCAGATTTTGACCTATTTCGGTCTCTTCAGAATTTTGGGTTGTATTAGTTTAAAATTAGTAATAGATAAAAATCTAAAAGGAACTGTCAAAACTACTTGTCGCATTTTTGATCAAAAATTCCACGATTGTAGAAAGCAACGACATTACGTCACTACGTACAAGACGAAAACAAGTTATTGAACAAATTGGCACATATGTTTTATCATCATCATCGCTGTAATGATGATGATGATAATACATATACAATAATGAGTGGATTTTTGTGTATAAGTTTTGTTTAAAATCTTCTTTTACTATAAAAAATGTATTTTGTCTCGTAGCTAAATAGAACCGACAACGGGACTAGACTTATTGTTGGTGTTGCAGTTGTTCATGGGCGGCGGTAGTCACTTACCATCAGGTGAACCGTATGTTCGTTTGCCCCCTCTCTTATAAAAAAAAACGCATGAAAAAGTTACAAAATTACTCTTCAAGACCATGACCACTTAGACAAATTAAGAAGATAAATGTCCTAGCAAGCGCCAACCATTTAAGGATCGCAATTAGATTATATCTGATTAACATACTAAAAAGTATAAGATCTAAACTAATGTACTACTTGCTTTAGCCGGAAATTGTACTAGAAAAATTTTACGTAATATGGTTTTATTGTTCTGCTATATTCGAGTATGTGAAAATATTTTTTTATTTCAATGAAAAACCGCAATTAAATGACCGTTGGATTAAAATAAAAAAGAGGCGTGAACTAACGTACGGCTCACCTGACGGTAAGTAACTAGGTACCTCCGACCATTAAAATACAAACACTAGAGTAGCACATCATCATCATTACAGCCCTTCACAAGCCCACTGCTGAACACAGGCCTCGCCCAAGGAATGCCACAAAGCACTGTCCCGAGCCACCTGCATTCATTGACTTCCTACATGTCTTACCAGGTCGTCACTCCATCTCTTGGGGGGACGCTCTACACTTCGCTTACCGTTACGAGACTGCGATATGAGGATTTTTCTTTCCCATCGGTTGTCAGTTCATCGAGCTATATGGCCAGCCTATTGCCACTTCAGCCTACTGATCTGTTATGCTAGGTCGGTTACTCTGGTTCTACTGTTGAACGAACTGTAGAAATGGCATGTGTTGAGCTTGAGCACCTCATTGTTGTCAGTGTTTACAGACCCCCTGTTCAAGGTATGATACCTTTGAAAAAATTATGGAAGAAGTTTTAGTTAAGCTTAATAAACAGAATAAATTTCTTGTAGTATACGCCGACTTTAATATCCAAAATACAGATATATATATTTATCTAGTTCAGATACAGATCTTTCATCATTCATTGTAAACTAAGTATAGATCATAGAATAGTTATTTATAGACGTGATAGTTATGTAAGTGGTGAAAATAAAGTATAATTATTGTTATAATTATTATAATTAATCTCTTGGAAGCTTATTCCATAAGCGTTAAATTTTGCTCATTGTTCAAATCATACAATCTTTATAATTTATTCTTTGAAGCAACACGTATTGCAGGGTGTAGTGCAACTTGTATTAATAATATTTTTACAGATTTGGTATCAATAAAGAAATTCATAATATAAAAACTAAGTTCAGATCACTGTGGACAACTGGTTTCATTGCCATATATGCACAAATACAGGAAATTGAGAAAATTGTGTTTGTTTCCGTTTATGCAAAACGCTTGTTGGTGTGCTTGTTTGTCACCCTTAACTTAAAAAAGTAGATATTACTTGCTTGTTGCTGATGAGTAACAAAAGGATAAAATGCAGCTACAAAGCCGCGGTCATTTATATTATTTCTAAAGTATTCGGGCAAAGCAAATACACGTAAATTTTAATCAACTGCAATCGACTGCGCCTAGTTGAAGCCGGCTATTTCTAGGTGTAACCGCATTTCATCTTAAAGCCGTAGCATTATGCACATAATCATATCGTTAAAAATTTAAAATTGTACAATGCTTCCAACCTAATCTTTCAATAATTATACCTTATATACCTACAGTAAGTTTAAATTCAATCACATCAAATACCATTATAATAATATGGCTTCAACGAGGATTGCAGTTTTGAAATAGAAATACAGTTACATAATTTAATCACAAGCATTTGTTGCATGCAGAAATATTGTAGTTGGACTAGGAATTGCAAATAATTGGAAAGGTTTGTAAAAATATCTAGCATAAAAGAAAAATAAATAGAAAAGTTAAAGTTACAGCCTATTTTATAAGTCTCACTACTGGAAATCTCCGCCGCTCTTCCATAATACGTCTTAGCGAACTTCATGTCTTTCAATTTTTTTCTCATTTCTTAGACATGCAGGTTTCTCACGATTTTTGATGAAATGAATGTGGCACATGGCATGTCGCACGTGACGAACACAAAAAAATACAAGTAAGTATTAGAAACGTGTTTATACGTGTTTATATACCTGACATGTGCGGCGGTTAAAAGATAACATGGAAAGTACTGTGGAAAAGACTTTTACGTGAGCTGTGTAAAAGGTGTTAATATCTATTAAATTATTATCCATACAACAAATAAAATCTTGAAAATGTAATCAGCTAGAAGTCTAAATGAACATGAACAGTGTAGCCCATGTCGAACGCACGCACGCACATAATTTTTGCTATTATATTGCGTCATTATAAGAATTTGTGTTTGTATATAAAGTTTAAAATATATAAAAAGTTTTTTTTTTTTTTTGGAAGACGTTAATTCATAAAGTACGATGTTAACATGGAAGATTTGTACATACTCGCCACGATTTGTCGGTGGCGGATTATATTTGCAGATCCGATGTACTCGTTATAATGTATATAAATACTGTTCCACATAACCGGTTGGATAAATATAGGTTAAGCGTGTTTTGGATAGATTTTTAATTTCCAGAATCATAGTGAATGAGCATGGCTTTGGAAAATAACAGACTCTTTTAAAAAAAAGTGTAGGTGCAGCCATTATACGTCTCACTCAGTGCTCACTTCTCCTCTCAATTATGAACTACTACTAAATGATAAACTTAGAAATGAGGATATCCGCAGTAGAACCAGAGTAACCAACATAGCCTAACGGCTAAGTAAGCTGCAGTGGCAATAATGGGGCTGGCCGGAAGAAAGGTTCTTTAGTGGCACCCTCTTACCGGTAGGCGAAGTGTCGGGCGGCCCCCCACTAGATGGAGAGACGACTCGGTAAGACATGCAGGATGTCGATTGATGCAGGTAGCAGAGGACCTTGTTTTGCAGCTCCACTAATCCGTTGGGCTACAGTTAGTTATTTGTCTTAGTTGCCACGCTTGGCAAGGGGGTTGGCAATCGCAGTTTTTTATTTTTAGTCGTTATTAGAAAGACACTGCTACCCATCTCCTGATTTGTTCATCAAATCATCTTCATCAAAACGATGTAATTTTAGATACAAGGAAGCACGAGTGAATAAGCTTGTTTTAAACTAGCATGCTTATCATCATACACCGCAACGATCACCATTATGTAGATTTGGGGTCAATCGCTTGCCCATTTAGGAATAGAATTTAATGAATTATATATTAAAATTATATGTAATTTGTTAAACGTTGTTTTCTTTTTGATAAAAAATAAAATTTAAGTATGAATAAAGATCATTTTACATTTTATCAAAGCATTCCCATGTTTATGAGCGTTCCCATATTTAAGTGGTACTTATAAGAAAAAAAAAACTGCCAACCTCAGTACTTGCCCAGCATTTCAGATTTGTGATTTTGTAGGCGGTGGGTTAACCACTTACCTTTTTCATATTTTCGTTAATAATCATGTTTTTTGACATAAGGTGGTTCGATTAGCTGCTCATTGGACTCTCTCTTCTCTGCCCACTCAATCGACGATTTAAGCGTAACTCTATGTATAAATATATGTATATGAGCAATCAGTTTGAGCTGTCTGTAAATCCACAATACTTCATCTACTAAACCATATAAAGACATCGCATCGGTTTTGACACATTTTATATAACAAAATCTTTGTGTATGGTGGTTTTTGTTTCCGATCTTTAACATGACCATAACTTCACGATACAGATATACACAAATATAAATAGCTATAAATTTGCTTAAGATATAAATATAATGCTTAAAGGGAATGTGTTAACATGGTTGCTCTTACACTCCCCTACTTATGGAGCTTCTGGCGATTATGTTTAAATAATAATGGGAAAGGGGAATTTATCAACTCCCCCTATTATAATGTTCATATGCACGCACGTATATATCAAAGAAAGAAGCTTCATTTCCCAGTTGTTGGTATATTCGGTACGGTTACGCTATATATAAATTATCACAACTAATTTTTTTTTAATAAATTTTAGTTCGGTGCTCAAATCCCGCCTACTTAGTGGTAAGTATGAACAGATGTTATGGGTCTGTACCCATTGACTTATTCTCATACACCTTTTGATTATACTGATATATTTCGGGAAAGTTTGTAAATGAGCGTTAAGTAGTCAAATATTATTTACGAAAAGAAAACTATATAATATATTTTAATATGAAATCTCCTAATATAAAAGAATAATAAATAACCCTGTAAATAAGTGGTTGGCAAGTGCGAGAATAATGATAAGGGTTAATGCAAGGGTTCTCATTTATATATCATTATTTAGAAAAGATAC
>JAVANC010000010.1:40731539-40781084 GCA_033319125.1 Parnassius glacialis
CTCCGTCCCCCTCGTGCTCTAATCCAAAGTCCCGAAACCTTTCAGCTCGAGTTACAAAATCGTTTTCAGTGCCTAGAAGACTGCAATGAAGTGGACGATATGAATGACAAGCTCGTGGAAACTGTCCATGCGGTCGGAGCTAAGTTCTGCAAGACCCGCCGCAGAAGAACACAAAAACTCTCCGATCACACTCTTAATCTCATGGCTGTTAGACGGGAGATGAGGCTACATTCTTCAACAGATTTGACAGCATACAGGCAACTGAACAGACAGATCTCCAAATGCATGCGGCGGGACTTGCGCAACTTCAATACAGCTCGTATTGAAGAAGCGATCGAGCGGAACCAAGGCTCCAAAGTCTTTGCCAGAGATCTGTCTGCCAGAAAGAGCCAACTGTCAAAGCTGAAGACCGAATGTGGCAGCATCGTTTCCGGGGCACCTGAGATTTTGAGTGAGATTGAGAGGTTCTATGGGCAGCTGTACACGTCATCGTTGGAGCCACACGCAAGTGTGAGTAACGATCCAAGAGCGAGTCTTATTCGAAACTATTCCGAAGATATCCCGGACGTCAGTCTGAGCGAGATTAGAATGGCTCTCCAACACCTTAAAAACGGCAAGGCCCCAGGTGAGGATGGAATTACAGCGGAGCTTCTGAAGGCGGGTGGAAGACCGGTACTTGAAGTCCTTCAGAAGCTCTTTAATTCCGTCCTCCATGGTGGCATTACACCGGAGGCGTGGAGCAGAAGTGCGGTGGTCTTGTTCTTCAAGAAAGGCGACAACGCTCTCTTGAAGAACTACAGACCGATTTCCCTTCTGAGCCGCGTCTACGTGCTGTTTTCGAGAGTCATTACGAATCGTCTCACGCGCAGACTTGACGACTTCCAGCCTCCCGAACAAGCCGGTTTCCGAAAGGGCTTTAGCACCATAGACCACATACATACCCTTCGGCAAATTGTACAGAAGTCCGAAGAGTACAATTTACCACTGTGTCTGGCGTATGTGGACTATGAGAAAGCCTTTGATTCCGTCGAAATTTGGGCGGTGCTGCAGTCCCTTCAGCGATGCCAAGTTGACTGTCGGTATATCGAAGTGCTGAAGTGTTTGTACAGTAGAGCTACGATGGCTATCCGAGTACAGAACCAGAGTACGAAACCTATCCAATTGCAGAGAGGTGTAAGACAGGGTGATGTTATATCCCCGAAATTCTTCACCGCTGCATTGGAAGACGTTTTCAAGCTTCTGGACTGGAAAGGATACGGAATTAACATCAATGGCGAATACATCACTCACCTTCGATTTGCCGACGATATAGTCCTTATGGCAGAATCGCTGGAGGACCTAAGCACTATGCTCAATGACCTCAATAGTGTCTCCCAACGGATAGGTCTTAAGATGAACATGGACAAAACAAAGATTATGTTTAATGTCCATGTCACACCTATGCCGGTAGTTGTTGGGAGCACTAAGCTCGAAGTTGTTGACGAGTATGTTTACCTGGGACAAATAGTCCGACTAGGTAAGTCCAACTTCGACCGAGAGGTCAATCGACGGATTCAACTCGGCTGGGCAGCGTTCGGGAAGCTGCGACACATCTTCTCGTCAGACATACCTCAAAACCTTAAAACGAAATTGTACAACCAGTGCGTGTTGCCAGTGATGACTTACGGATCTGAGACTTGGTCCTTCACTGCTGGCCGTATGAGGAAGCTCAAGGTCGCTCAGCGAGCTATGGAGAGGGCTATGCTCGGAGTTTCTCTGCGTGA
The DNA here is from genome assembly GCA_033319125.1 of Parnassius glacialis. NCBI lineage: Eukaryota > Metazoa > Arthropoda > Insecta > Lepidoptera > Papilionidae > Parnassius > Parnassius glacialis. The sequence continues at coordinate 40,733,303 of JAVANC010000010.1, forward strand.
TAAACTTAGGAATGAGGTTATCCGCAGTTGAACCAGAGTAACCGACATAGCCCAACGGATTAGTAAGCTGAAGTGGCAGTGGGCCGGCCATATAGCTCGAAGAACCGACAACCGATGGGGAAGAAAGGTTCTCGAGTGGCAGCCTCGTACCGGTAGGCGAAGTGTAGGGCGTCCCCCCACGAGATGGAGTGACGACCTGGTAAGACATGCAGGAAGTCGATGGATGCAGGTGGCTCAGGACCGTGCTTTGTGGCATTCTTTGGGGGAGGCCTATGTTCAGCAGTGGACTTGTGAATGGCTGTAATGATGATGATGAAACAAATTTAAAAAAATCACTTATTGTAAACACAAAGTCATCATCAGGCGACCTTTCTACACTTGGCTATGGTCCTTGAGTCTGGGGGGAAAATAAGGACAGAAGAAATAAAAAAATATTTGAAACAACAATCTAATATTTTTACACTTAGTGGTTCTGGTAATACCCGAAATTTTGGTGGGTATACTGCACTTTCTCAAAGTGGTGCATTTCTCATGTCTAATAAAACAGTTTTATGTGAAGTGTTTAGAAAAAAGATAATCATTTTGTATCGGACACCAATTCACAATTTTGATACCTTTTAGCCATAATTTTAGTCTAGATTCTGTTGGAAACCTGTTAATTAACAAACATTTGTTAATTATCTGTTGTCGGCGACTTTGGTTGTTAACAGATATGGGTAGAAAAGAACATCGGTAAGTATTATAGACACGAGACGAGACTCGACAAGCCTTTTGAGTTTTATTATTTATCAAAACTCGGTAATATATTATTTATTATTGGTAATTACGATATTAAGATTAGTAACTTATTTTTAAGTACCTATATTATCAAATAGTTTTAATTTGTTTAATATTACATGATGTAAATTAATGTACTGGTGGAATGTTATGCCATTTTCCTTTTGTTAAAGAGTTTTATATATTACGCACAATCTCATTATTACTAAAATAATTCTTATTATGTAAATAAAATCAAACATAATCAAACCACATAAAATAATTTCATTTTCTGTCGACTTCCAAAAAGGAGACGGTACTCAATTCGAGTGTATGTGTGTTACCTCATAACTTTGTACTGGGCGAACCGATTTGGATGATTCTTTTTTTTTATGAAAGATGATAGTTTTCGTGTGGTCCCATATGAATTTGATCAAGGTCAGACCAATGGTTATTGAGTTATTCTTAAATAACCTATATTGAAGTCGGCTGTACAAAATTTTTAATTTTAAATTATTTAATTTAAAAAGTCAAAATACAGAGATACGATTTAAATAACACAACAGACTTTGTAATATGATGTCAATTTTAGTTCCCGGTATGGACAATGATCGCGCTTCAAATCGTCAGAAGCATTTTGTATGGTATAGCCAGTCCAGCGTACTTGTATAAATAGAGGACAGTGTTCAAACTATTTACATAAAAGAAAAAGACAGATTTTCGGTTCGATTTGAAAAGAGCTCAATGTAATTGATTCTCGATTAAATTGAGCATTTTAATTTCTCTGTGTTGACTAGGGAGATACAAAAAATGATTATGTATATGTAGAAAGGGTAATTGAGATTAGTACAGAGACTAATTTTGTAGTAAGGAATAATAATTTATTCGTTTACACGAATTAATTATTCAACGAGTCGAGTATAAACTAGTGACGGAATACGACAAACACATCGTTCCACGGTGGCCGCTCCGTCCACTTTATACAAGCAGGACGGGTGGCACCGCAGGTGCAATGCCGCAGGTGTGCGGTACACGTGTCGTTTACAAGAATTCTATCTAGGTAAACCGACGCCGCGGCACCTGCAACGGTGCAGGTGCCGTCACGGCCATGCTGACATGCGTGCGTCCTCGCACGCGCTCCATCAGAATCTTACTTATCTGTAGAAAGAAAAACATCGTTCGATCATCCTGATAAAACAGCGTCTGGTCCGGTCCATATTGACCCTTCAGATTTGGGCGACAATCAGTTTTGTTCCGGCAGTAAGCCTTACAAAACTTTAATCATCTTTATGCTAGATCGGAATGATTAGTCTGTAGCTTTTTCTATTTTCTCTTTTTTTTTTCAAGTACTGTTTTTGCTAGTCCGGAATCACTATTCCCTATAGCCATATCATTGGACCGGCACAAAGCCCTGCGATGATAGTAAGAACATTTTTTTTACGGTTTTTTTTTCAAGTACTATTTATGCCAGTCGGGAATCACTATTCCCTGTAGCTATATCATTGGACCGGCAAACGCCCTGCAATGATAGTAAGAACCACTTCTTTTTTTTACTCTCTTTTTTTTCAATTCAGTATCGAACAATTACAGACTAGCCATACCGCAAACATGTCCCTGTCACAATCACACAAAAGTGTATCGTGAGGGACGTAGTGACATGATAATGACCTAAGTATGCAAACCAACAGCAACACAACACATCCCATTGCAGCACAAACCAGCCTTCACGCCACTCCATTTTCCTTTCCTGCACTAGAATAATTACTTCGCTAGAGTGTTGCAACGTCTGTATTTTCTAGACGCACAGACAAGGCTACCTCTGACTGTCGAGCGTCCTCGTGCGCTTGACAGTGAACAGTATACGGTCTATCAGTTATCACCACCTGCTAACAGATATTAACTCTTGTTAAATATTACAACGGTCGACCCTCCCAGACTTCATTTAAGTCATGAACGCGCCGATATGGCTACCTCCAGGCAAACGCACTCCAGCTTTCCGTTTTGCTGCGTCCGTGCCACATTCGCGGCAGCGAGTTGTCGCGCCGTACTAGTGCTAGCGAATCGTCGTACTGCTTTGCAAAATTAAAAGAAATCCAGATAAATGTATTGCAAACCATGGAATTCCGAGCTTCCAAAATTCATCACATATTCTCTTAAGAAACGGCAACTATATGACATTTGAAAACATTGCAAAAAAAAACGGAAACTATGTGTGGAGGCAAATACCACAACATATTTCAAAGGGAAGGAGGCAAACGCGCAAAATCTACGAAAGCCGACCTCAGACGTCCATTTATAGCGCCAAAGCACCATTTGTTCGGCGGCCGCTTGAATTGCCCTGCCGTAAGATCAGCCGATAAGTTACTGACTGTAGCGGTGTAGGCTCAATCTTACCAGCACTCGGCCATACCTGACCATGTTCGATTAGCCGTCACAACATCTTCCTCATTGATCATTGTTGTAGAGACTTCGACGAATTCCTCGACATCAAACCCCAATCTTGTGGACCACACAATATTCGGAGCAAACTGCAACACTGATCAACACATTGGAACACAAAAATGTCACTTATTATTTTTAATTCATAGCATGTTAAAGTTAATCTTCATTTTGGTACATCCCTTTAATGTTTTGAAGTTCAAAATATAGCAAATGATGATAATCATGTTTCGCGTGAACTATCAAATTACAACAAAACTTGAAAAAGTTAAGTTTTTATTGAATGCAAACTATAACTCGTCTTGAAGCCCTCCAACATTTATTTCGACATTTGTTAACATATTTAGGTACGTCAAGAAATAATGAAAATACTTGCGGGTACAATGATATTATATATAAAAAAAGAGGTAGATATCGCACTAGTGCGCGCAAATTGTTGCAGACAAATTAAGACAATTGTTGTAATTTTATTTAGTCGGCCAATAGCAGCGAGCGAAACAAAGCGTGTCCGTAGCGTGACAATTTTGACAATAACATATCCAAAATGCCAAGTTGTGTCTTAAGAAAGTGTAAAAAATATGGTTCGAAGATAAATAAGAGTGAAGGAATTTCATAACATACGTAAGTTTAATAAAATAATATTACTTACATATTTATATTTTGTCACGATTTTATTTCTCATTTAGAAATAAATGTTGAATTGTTAATATGGTGATTCGAAAAGGATAGAGAATATGATTGCCAATATAGCGCGACAAGGACAAATAGAATACGTCATAGATTAACAACCAAAAGCGAAATCGTAGGCACAATACATAGCCTTTATTAGCAGCTTGATCGCGAGTTTTCTTGTTAGTTAGTGAGTGCCTTTCTAACATAATATTATAATGATCATAATAAGTTCTGACTTTCAACGTTTTAAAATTAAGATGATATAGAATGAGATTAGTAATAGCGGGCTATTAGATATTTTATTAGTAAAATTAAAATATATGTAATGTACCTAGATAGAACATAATCATTCTCATTATGTTATATTATTTACCTGGGATAGCTTTGGTAAAATTTACTATTATAAAAATCACGATACTTCATTATTTTAACAAAAATAAGGTTGTAACTTCTGTAATTTCACAATTTCAATTTTACAACTATTGTGTGTAAAAGGGCAATTTAAGTATTTTTTTATTTAGGGGTCACAAACATTTTTGTCCCGTATAGGAATCGAACCCACAGCACTTGGTGAAGCGTTACTAGTGGCATTTTAATCACTATACCACCTGTGCAGTCAATTTTGGTTAATTAATTACTACTATCATTCTTGTATAACTTACCGTAACAATTAAGACAATTTCTTCTATTTCAGTACAATGAAGATGTTCCGAAATTTGGCTTACCTATCAGTCTGGTCATTTGGCTCCTATTTGCCAAGTAGCGCGACCATCAGTAAAAAAACGTAAACAGTAAATTATTTAGGTATTCGATAAGTAGGTACATCATTTATCGAAAATACGATTGACAGAACTCAAATTTATTTAGAATTTGTTTGTGAATAAATATATAACAATTTTGTTTATAGTTTTATTTAATATATCATTACCAGTGTAATATGCCTATTATTATATTCAATGTCTCTTCTGTGGCAAATCCGCATACTCTATAATTCACTCGTATACTTCAAGCGCAATACACTACAGACAGTTATCTCTTTCTGTATTTTACTTTCCGTATTATCTATCGCAGTCGTAGTTGAAAATTACTATACACGTATATGTATTTACATTTGTTATAACAACGCAACGATATCTGAACGCCGCTCACTATGAACGTAGTGTATCTTTCCTTTATAATAATATAATTGTGCGGGTACTTTTAATACAAAATTTAACAAAAGAACACAACAATTTTTTTGTTTAACAAATCTTTTGGCTTTAATAATTTCACTTTATCTTTTCTCTACACTTTAATGATACGACAATATCGTAAGTAGGAGAGCAAATTTCATTACGGTATTTAACATAAAAACAGATTCATCAATGCGAAATGCATTAAAGTCTTTCACAAATGTAATAATCCTCATACTATTCGAAGATTATATGTGGGCAATAATGGGATTTTTATCCCACTTCTGATGTGGAAAGTGTAATTGAGTGTAGAACAGAGACTAATTTTGTAGTAAGGAATAATAATTAATTCGTTTACACGAATTAATTATCCAACGAGTCGAGTATAAACTAGTAACGGAATACGACAAACACATCGTTCCACGTCAGAGCCAAGACTGCTTTAACGGTAGCCGCTCCGTCCGCTTAATACAATCAGGACGGGTGGCACCGCAGGTGTAATGCTGCAGGTGTGCGGTACACGTGTCGTTTACAAGAATTCTGTCTAGGTAAACCGACGCCGCGGCACCTGCAACGGTGCAGGTGCCGTCATATATATCTAAAAATAATAATAAAAATACAAAATATCAACATTCAAACAAGTAACAGTTACATCAACAATTCAAGTAATCAATCCCAGATCAATATCCCTAATATTCACTTCACTTAAGTGTTGTTGTTTTAACTTTCGGTAATATTTTTCATTTCACCATTTCGTTTTCTTACTATCCACAGCTTTTTTGGTGATTTTATACTGACTCTGCTTTTGCATTTCTAAGTAATGATAGTGAAAAATAGCCTGTTACAGTGTAACAACAGTGAAAAATCACCTGTTACAGTGTAGGTATATGTTATCTCAATTTTACTTATTCTACAATAACTCAGTTCCTAGATTGACACATCTTGCCAGATTTTCAGCTATGAATAATTGATTTATACGCTTTCAAATGATCGTACTTTTATCTTGTTAACAGTTGGGCCCAAGAATATATGGAGACCTCTCCTTCACCTTTACGTTTTTAAATTTTACTAATAACGTTCAAAATTATTAGTAAATTGAATATTTCTTATAATGTAAAGTATCAGAAATTAACGCGAATTAAACGAGAATAATGACAAGTATTTAGGCAAGGGTTTTCATTTATACATCATTATTATGAAAATATGCTGTTTATATTAAGGATGACATATAATTTGGTTTGGTTAAGCCTACGTTCATATAGAGGTAAAATTATTAAGATTATCTCTATATTATCGTAGTCTGTTTTTGTAATATTATCCCTTAAAGGCAGAAAACTGTCGATAAACAGGGTATGAAATTTAAACTTGAACTTTGTTACAATGGAACATAATGATAACACCGAGTAGTGAATAAATATAACTTTACAGATTTTATCGCGTTTAATGTAACTTATTTTTAATTCCTGTCATGATCACAGAAGGGAGGGGTACTGAGGTACTTGACGTCCTGATGTTATAGTTAAACCAGGCTGCTATTGCTACATCAAGTAGCAAATCTGGTAGAGGAAAATTAATATTTGTTATTTCATAGCACTTGGTTATATAAAGCAAAACACTAAGAATGTCACAATCGTCGTTCCACATTTTATTTATTAGGTACCTTGTTTCGGTGCCAGAAAAAATACCTTTTGTCATTATAAATTAGTATTAATTACAAATTTGTTTCTACCATTTATCGTTTCGTTGAGAAAACACTTCACTTCGTATTATATTATACACTATTTGGCTCATCAGATGTCGTTTGTCCTTTCCAGTTGGTAATGCGATGAGTTCATTCTGAATTTACACTGAAATTTTTACAAAGTAAATTGAAAATTTAACAACTCAACCACAGCCCATCCAAACGGGGCCAATATTTGTGTAATTTCTTTTTGGCACTATACCAATACATATTGTGAAATTGAGTTATTTTAGACCACAAATATGGATTTTGTTATCTATCGGATCTTAGCATAGCTATAAATTATTCTCTCGATAAAACTTATTTAATTAATTAAATAATTAAATTTGTTTTATCCGTGATAGAGCCATGCTGCAGCTATATTCGTAGTATAGTTGTAGCACGAATGGGTCGGCTTGACCGGGGATGGACCATGCTCTCACAGAATACCAGCATAAAATAGCAGCTTAACACTGCTGTGTTTTGTATGGTGAGTGTAGAGAACCGGAGACCTTTCTTACTGGAAAAGAGGCATTGCATCTTAGTCCTCACGGGTGAAAACGTATCTGCATTTTGATTCGCAAACGAGTATAAATGTAGATGTCTATGGGCCAGAGAAACCACTTACTATCAGGTGAACTGTGTGCTCGTTTGTCATCCTATCCTATAAAAAATTACCCTTAGAACATAAGAAAGTCCAGTGCTAAATATAATCCTCCTTATAGATTGCATCATAGAGGGGATTTTGCCATAGTAACGTTTTCGGGCTGGTCGGCAACCGCAGTTTTTAAAATTTTCTGTTTCCCTCTGTCACCTTTTACGACACCTACGGGACGATATGGGACAGTGGATATTCTTACACGAATAGAAGGCGTAAGAAGAACATACCGGTGGTTATTGCGTTTGATGTAGTCGAAAAAGTCGACATAAACAATAAATTGCTGGGTTTTTCAGAACGGGAAGTAATAGAAAAAAATGTTTTTTATTTTATTTCACGTTTAAAAAAATAATGTGTATATAATGGAAACTGAGCAACTAATTCCTTATCTTAAAATGATTGAATGATGACATTTTAATTTATTTGCGTGACACGACAACGCTAGCGGACAGTTCTCGAGCGGCTAAGGGGAGCTCGGGAAGTGCTCTAGCCACTCGTCTGGCCCCGCACCGCATCCCACGATTGGCTTAAAACTAGACATATGTGGCTATAGTGAAACCAGTTTGGAGCTCAAATTTAATGAGTTAGGCCGTAAATTACCGACTATAAAGTAAAATACAACAAAATTTTCTAAAATTGAACCTAAATAATCAAAATTTTAACAGAATTGCCAAACAAACTCATTCATATTCCTTAGAAGCATCGTCTTTAAATATTCGTTCAGTTATTTTCCGCATCAGATGTTTAGTTGCTTGGTCGTCTTTATTTCCCCGTTCGATTTTCTCGTTTCATTGTTTTTGACAAATCAAATTACTATTAAAGGCAATGAACTCTATAAATATAAATTGTTTCCCATGAGATAATTTGTTAAACAATATAGAGCAGACCAGTTTCGAAGTGTGTGGTACTTTACATAAATCAATGTTTCAAGAATGTTACAATAAAAAATATATAAAAATCTAATAACTGTATAAATTATAATTTATGGTTGATTATTTAATTTTTTTTCTGCTGTGTGGTGACGGTGTAACAGAATCCATCATAGATTTTTTGTCATGAGTTTCGTAAAGGACAGCTATAGGAAAATTTAGAAAACTCTTATCGATTCCGATATATGGCGATATTACCATATTGGTTACGCCAGACGTAAAATATCCAGATCGGCAACGTGAAGCAGCGTTAAGTGTACAAGACGTTTGGAATAGATCCGTCATTAGTTGGTTGTCAGGATCATTTTATGAGTCATAAGAATGTTTGTGTATATATGTGTTAAAACTTTGAGAAAATGTTTTGTTTATTCCCTCTTAACCAGCTCTGTATTTTAATATCACCAAAAATAAACATAACGCGAACAGATTTGATCTTTTACGTATCATCTTCTTCAACAGTCTGTTAATGTCCATTACTGGACATTGGCGTCTCCCGTTGTAGAACTCGTCGCAGTTCTAAGTTTTTGTGCAGCTTAGGTTTGAATTATTATTTACAAAATCTCATTCTTTAGTTGAGTAACAACGTACGAGTAAAAACTTGGGCATTTGCTTAAGTAAGTACTTGAGCAAATGCCCAAGTTACACTCGACGCTTGGTGGTTGTTTTTGTGTGGCAACACTTCGTGACTGCGTTTCGTTTCATGAAAAGGCAAAAGTAAGATCTAGATTACTTTTAAAAATCTTGCAATAATATCATTGATATTACTTTATTTTATATTTATAGTAGCAACAGCGTTTTATAAAGTAGTTTATTTTCTAAAAAGTTTATTATATCATTTTTGTCATTTAATGTTGTCGGTACAAAAAAAAGGAATGCTTGGAAAAACAAAACATTGCACACGTTAAAACCCTATTAAAATTAATTGTTTACTTTTTACACATGGATTATATGCCTACTCGTGATTTTTTACTTAGACAGATTATACATACATTTATTGCTGTTAATTATTACCGTAAACGAATTTACTATGGAATCAATACCGTTTTGTCGGAGAGTTGAATGTTTCTTTGAACATCTTTCCATAAATTCCGTAAATTTCAAATTTGAGCATTAATGTCCACGGTGTGCTCAACATCTAAAAAGTTATTTACTTATACTGCAATGTTGTGGAGTACTGCACAAGCCATAATAATATTATCTATTATCTAAAGTTTGGTTGCCAAACCAATTTGTAGGCATGGAAACCGCCTTTTCCATACTCCAAATAAACGTTCCACTGAATTTCTTGATTTTCTTTGCACGTTATTATATCTCTCCTCCTGCGCAGTTCTGGGATTTCAAACCGGAGTCAATAAATGCCTGAAATAAAGAACTCTTTATTGTTTACAAATTAGCACATAGTATTGATCTAATTAAAGTTTTATCGTTTATGAATAAAAAAATATTTCTATAATATTTACCTCGTTCAAGGCGATCCTCCGTCTGCAAGTAACGCCACATCAATTTCATTATTGCAAAACCTTATATTTAGTCATGAGTTTCTAAATATTCGGCTATCACGTGTGCTGCCAGCCCAACAGAAACAGAAACAAAAACAGAACGAACTACTATATCACATATCATCAAATTAGGGCTTCCAACTACTTGCATATGCAATGAAAAATAACCTTTTCTATTTCAGTACTGATCTATATTAAGAATACCTCTAGGCTTGGTGGTTTTAATGTGGATGCAATTGATTGCTCCTACAATATTTTTCAGTCTAGATGCTCTGCCAATGCAACCAAGCTTTTCGAAATCTTCCTTTGTATTCCTCAAATTTGCAGGAAACATAATAAAATCTGTCCTCAGCAATAACAATGCTCGACTAAATCTCTTCACTATATTACACACCGTCGATTAAGAAATATGTATGATATCTCCACATACAACCTGAAAACTTCCAGTGGCATAAAAACATAAAGCAGTAAGCAACTGAAACAGAGGAGTTATAGGAAGCCCTCTTTAGAAACGAAATCTCATTTTAAAACAATCTTTCGAATAGTCACGAAATGGATCCACTTAACGAAAGTAAACATTAGGATTTCTAGGTTTTGCAATTTCTATCTTCTCCAATATAACATTATCATGTATATTGTCTACAACAGCAAAAACAGTTTTAATGCTATCCCAAGTTTCCATTTTTTATTAAAATAACCTTAAAGTATTGCTTAAGAAAATGAAATGGTAACTTGGCTGAGAGTTCTAACTTTTGACAGATCTAACTTGGAGCAATTACTTAACTAAAGAATACAAATCGTTACTTAAGTAATTACTTTTACTCTAGTAATTACTTTTACTTGTATATAAATACAGGTGTAAGTCTTTCGCCCATTATAAATTAGATTACAGCCATTATCGGAAGTCATAATATCTTGTTAGCATATCCCTTAGCCTAATACGAAATGTATTACGTTGGCACCGAACTTTGTATTTACACCACACTTTATAATATCAGATACTAATATTAACAAAAATGTATTGGTTTCGTAAAAACAAACGTTTATACTAAAGCTACTATAGATTATCTACAAATAATTTACAATATTTTATTGTGCCTACTTCGCATTATTCTCAAGCAATTCAGTCGCAGATTTGCAATTCGAAATATCACTTTTTGCACCACGGTATTTAGAATATAAAATAACATTTCAACAAATTTCCACTATTTCCTTTATTGCCCGCTTAGATTATTAATAGGTCATCGAGCGATGTGCCCGCGCGAAGACCTATCAATAATCTCAGGTTGCTCGCAATGAAAGAACTAGTTTCGTATCTGTCAATATGACTTATTGTAAAATGTTAACCGATATTTTGTAGCTAACGGTTATCATAAAATAAATTACTAACAGAATTACACAATTCTTCGCATTTCTTTTTATTAAGCAGCAGCCTCTTCTCGCGAATGATTTGCAAATACTCACTATGCTGATTATACTATATTATATACAATATACTTAGTGCCATGGAGCAGACACAGAGTATTGCATAAACAGAAACAATTGTTTGCTGAGTCTTAAGCTGATACCCTTATAATATGTAAGCGTGATAGAGACATTTTGAAGCTATATTACAATTGCAACACGAATGGTGAGTGAAGAGAAAAAAATAAAATTTTTACTGAAAACGAGGCATTCTTTCTTATCCCTCAGAAATGACAACGCATCTAGATTTTGATATTAGAAATTTTGATCGAGTATAGATGTAGTTATCAATGGGCTAGAGGATCATCGAGGAATTTTTCTGTGGCAACCCGGGTGACAAATACTTAAATAATTTGCTCCCAAATAATTTCGTAAAAATAAATATGGTAATTGATAATTTCCACCTCAAATTTAAGTTATAGTTGTTAATTAGTACAAATTGTATTGTGTAATAAATAAAAGTGGTAAATATCTAAATAAATAAATTTTTAGTGCTTCTCAATTTAAAGTGACAGCAGGTAACGAACATCGTTTAAAACTTAGGTTTAAAAGTTACTGTAATTCTTGTTATCCCTTTTAATATTTACGATATATCTTAAGTTTTGTTGTTTTCGGATTTCATTTTGAATTGTTTTCTTGATAATTTAATTTGAGATCTGTTATTAGAGTCCTACAATTGTATATTTGCTTACTCTGTTCCCTTGATTTTCCATCTTTGTTTTCTTTTACTATTTAAAATATATAGTAAAATGAATACTCGCAACGCCAAAACGCACCAAATGGAGAACCAACTTCATCTGGCGCTCCAAGAACTGAGGGCGTCCAGGGAGCAGTGTGAGCTGTTACTTAAAGAAAGGGATGACAACGAAAAGGAAATAATAAGTATAATTTCGAAAAATACACAGTTGAAAAGTGATATGGTTAAAATACATAGAGACTATACAGATATTTCAAAGGAAAGGGATCAGCTCCAGGGGACAGTCGACGAGTTTGACTGATGCAGCAAAGAATATGAGGAAGCCTTTAGATTAATTGCTACATTGAAATTACAATTAACTGAAGCTAATGAGCAGATTTCACAATTGAAACAATACATTGATAACGTGCAAGCATTTCAAGTTCAGAGTCTGTTCGATGAGCTCGTAGAATGTAAATCTCATGAAACATTGCAACCCTCCACAACAATAGATTTGACTAAAGATTCTACCTCATCAAGAACAGCAGAAAGGATTACATGCAGCAGAAGGAAATTAAGAAAATATATAAAAATCAATAAATATATTAGGAAAGTTCAAAAATTAGTTAAAACTAAAATTAATATTAAAAATTATTCAAATGTATGTAAGGAAAAGCAAGAGTTAATTAGTAAAATTAAATTATATTCAATTGAGGTGGAAAACATGAAAAATTGTTATGAGACTGAAATAGAGTGTCTTAATTCAGAAATTTTATCACTTCAAACTTCATTACAAACTATGTCAAATAAGTATAAACTGCTGATTTATACTTATTTGACATAGTTTGTAATGAAGTTTGAAGTGATAAAATTTCTTAATTAAGACACTTTATTTCAGTCTCATAACAATTTTTCATGTTTCAATGAGATAGAAGAACACATTCTGGCCATGGATAATCTGGTAAAGTCATGTAAATATAACGAGGAACGTTTTGATTCCTTATTAAAATATCAAAATGAATATCAGCACTCAATGCCAGGTTCTTTAAGGACAGTGTGTGTAAATAATATGACAAGCAGTAATACTTCATTTTCTTTACCTGCACTCTATGATAGTACTATAACAAAGCAAATAAATTTAAAAAGAAATGAAAAAAATAATGTAATTGTGTATAGTGATGACATAGAAAAAAATTTAAGTATATCATTGAATAACTGTTTAAAAAGGCAACAGATAAGTAATTACTGCATGCCTGGAGCATCATTCAGTGATATTATGAATAAAATTTTAACTAGTAAATTTAACCCTAATAGTATATTAATAATTTTTGTTGGGAGAAGAGGCAATATGAACAAGAATCAATTATTAAAATATATTGAATATCTCAATAACATAAATGTGGTTAAAGTTATCTTGTTTACATTGCCTTACATAGAGGGGTGGCCACAGGAAAATAAACTAAGATATAATTTAAATTTAATGATGCATAATTCGACATGTAATAATAACTTAAATTTGACATTTAATTGTAAGAATAATAATGATAAATTTCATTTAGTGGATATTAATAATTTAATTAAGAAGTTTTTGACAAGAGATAGGTATTACCTATCAAAGTTTAGTTTGAGACTGGTAGCAAATACGCTATCTCATTATTTATATTTTAACCCAGCCAAATTATTGGCTACCTTAAAACCTGCTTTTATTGAGCAGAAAAATAATTTCACAAATGATTTGGAATTAGTTCCAAGTAATTTAAATTAGATAATAAGACAATAGAGGTAATCTCTAGCAAAGATAACTTAAATACCTTAGAATACAATTCAACTATACTTCATTGTGTAATTTTACAAAAGAGCAATAATAAAAACTGTATTAACCTGGTGCATCAAAATATACAAGGTATGTTAGGCAAAGAACTAGAAATTGAATTATTTTTAAATAGTAACCTTATTCATATTTTATGTATTACTGAACATTGGTTAAAATGTTACAACTCCATATTTAATTTCAGTAATCACCAGGTGGTCAGTTCGTTCAATAGAGATACTAAATTACGTGGTGGCTCCTTAATATTAGCTAATAAATCCTTATCATGTAAAGAACGTAAAGACATTGTGAGCCTCTCTGTTGAGCGTACTGTAGAAATGACATGTGTTGAGCTTGAGCACCTTATTGTTGTCAGTGTTTACAGACCCCCATGTTCAAATTATGATACCTTTGAAAAAATTATGGAAGAAAATTTAGTTAAGCTTAATAAACAGAATAAATCTCTTGTAGTGTGTGGAGACTTCAATATCCATCTCCTGGAAACTTCTTCCATCAGTATTAAATTTTGCTCTTTGTTCAAATCCTATAATCTTGATAATTTATTCTTTGAAGCTACACGAATTGCAGGTTGTAGTGCAACTTGTATTGTTGTTGTAAATCAGTTGAAAGTTTCCATCATTTTGTTTTAGTAATTTATTCGGTTAGATCTGCAAGGACGACATTCAAACTTTGTTAATAATTAGCGACTATCCTTTTGTAACTCCAAGGGCCAAGTTTGCTTTCACTTTAATCTACTAGAATTTTTCATCCCTCATAATTTATTGAAGAAACAATTTTTAGAAGTTTTTTTTATTTAAACAAAATTATATTTGTACCATAAAGCGAAACTGACGCAAATAATTTGGTATTTACTCTTTTTATGCTAATATTTAGTTACTAACCTTTTGCTGAAAAGAAATGAAGCGAAAATTTAATCGAAATTTAATTGTATCACACTCACGGCACTAACATTTTTATGTTCTATTGTAAAAGTTCTATTCAAAGTTTATTCCAAATAGTCTAAGTTTAAAGACCGACCGTATTTAAGGACCGTCCCTTTATAACTCATATTTTATTATAGGAACAAGTACTATAAAAATGTTTTTAAGAGATTATTTTTTTAATACATTAGCGTAAAATAATCCAGAGCCCCATTTCGTCCTGTGGCTATTGTAAGATGCGAACATGGGAAAAGCGAGAAGATTCCGCATCCAATAGATGGCAGTATGCGTCAGCCGTAAAATAACCAGACCGGCGACAAGGCTCATGGTTAAAGATGCGAGACGTCTGGTACTGTGATCATCAATCCACCTGCCAGGCGTAAAGTTGAGGAGAGACTCATGTCTAGCACTACAAGTTCTATATTCAGAAGTAGACTTGTGATGAACTGTAACGATTATGATGGTAAAGTCCCTTTGATTCCCATTGAGTGGTTAACGTAAACTTAAAATGGTTGTGTTTGGAGTGTTTTACGACAGTATTTTAATGCTGGATTTGAGCTGACGAATTTCGAATTCGCAGTCCGCAGCCTACCCTTACTGTCGCATTTTCAAGCTTTCATTTTTATGTCCTTATAGATGAAGTTAGAAGAGATCAAGAATGTTAGAAGACATGATTCTTTGTCTCGATTTGAAGCTATGAAAAATGTGAGTAAATATACTTCTGGATTTTCGTTTATCATAACTCTTTTATATCAATAGCTATCGTTATTTAATAGGTAAGGCCTTGACATAACACTTGAGTGGTTTTTATGAAGTTAGCGCTTTATCGTTCTTTTATTTTTCCGATTCAGATGCCTTTCGATATTTTGTGTTTATTATTTTGATAAACATTTATTTTTATAAAATAAAAGAGACAATTGTAATGGACACTTTCAAACAAATTTCCAAACAAAGGAGGGTAGACATGGGTTGTCACCCGTCTGAGGACTAAGATTAAAGGCCTAACCAAGCTCTAATTATACTGGCTATCCACACACTTCGGACCGGAACACAGCAGTGTATACAATTCTGTATGCATATTCACCAAAATGGAGAAGTATTTGTATTACAGAATAAACATTTTGCGATTAAAATTGAACTTTCAATATTATTTTTACAGTTTATGGAATGTCAAATGCATTTTTTATTTGTTTTTATAAGAGAGGACGCAAACGAGCATGCGGCTCACCTGATGGTAAGTGACTACCGCCGCCCATGAACAACTGCAACACCAGGGAGGGAATTGCAGATGCGTTGCCGGCCTTTTTAATAAAGATCCTACCTATCTATTCTGGTAATGATTAAAATTTATTAAAAATATAAAAAATCTAGTAGTTTATATAAAATATGTATGACGGAACTGGATAGATATATTAGTTTATTTTTTTTATTTTAAGGCAATTATTAACAGTTAAATCTTCTGCTTTGTCATAATAGTACTATTTATTTGTATTTCGAGTGTTTTTTTAATTATAAACTTTTAACCGAGGACCCCAATACAATGAGTGCATATATATATATATATATATATATATATATATATATATATATATATATATATATATATATATGCACAAAAAAGAGGAAATTGAGAAAATTGTGTTTGTTCCTATTAATGCAAAACGCCTGGAGAGATTTAGAAGTAATATGGTAAAAAACCTTCCATCGCTTTCTTATAAGAACAATGCAGACTTTTTATATGGAAAATTATTTACCCTTATAAGCAATGAATTTAAAAAAAAACATTTACTTCTAAAACATTCTCCGGAAACAGTCGCAAGGTATTTAATGAGTGGGCGACAGTGGGAATTCATAAAAGCAGACGAAGGTTATATGACCTTTACCATGAAAGATCATATAATCCTTCTGATACTTTTGAAGAATATGTCAAAAATTATTCTAAAATGTTTAAAAAAGTTTGCTCCACAGCCAAATCGTTACATATTAGCAACAAAATTAAGACGGCTAAGAATAAAACTAAAATGACGTGGAGTATAATTAACAGCGATACCGGTAAAGAAAAACCTCGTAACTCAGACTATCAATTAAAAATTAACAATGAATTGACTAAATCAAATCAAGAAGTCGCAGCTGTGTTTGAGAAATATTTCACTGATATTCCTATTTTCACAACAGAGTCTTTGAATACTTCTCCAACTGTCGCCGAGTCATTACTCAAACAGAATGTTAATATCTGTTTAAAAGAATTTAGATTTGAAAAAGTATTACCACAAGATATTGTAAAATACTTTAAAACCATTGATGTAAAGAGAACCGCAGATTTGTGAGGGGGTTTCCGTGACAGTTATTGCGTCCATAATAGATTTGATTGCACCTCATCTTGCTATTATTTTTAATACTTGTATCGATTCTGGTGTGTTTCCTGATTTAATGAAGTATAGTAAAGTAATACCTTTATTTAAATCTGGTAGTACATTGGACCCCGCTAATTTTAGACCTATTTCTGTACTACCAACTCTTAGTAAAATTTTTGAAAAAAATATTTTGGATCAATTGTTAATTTTTTTAATACAAATAAATTACTTCATAAAAAACCAATTTGGATTAACAAGGGGTTGCTCGACGTCTGACGCCGGTGTTGAGCTTATGAAATATATTTTTAATGCCTGGGAGAATTCACAGGATGCCTTAGGTGTTTTCTGTGATCTTTCCAAGGCTTTCGATTGTGTTCATCATGAAACATTAATCAGGAAACTACAACATTACGGTGTAAAAAAATTGGCGCTTAGACTTATTACTTCATATTTAAGTAACAGAACTCAAAAAGTCGTGATAAATGGTAAAGGTTCCTCCGGATCGGTAGTATTAATGGGCGTTCCTCAGGGCTCGATTCTTGGCCCATTCCTGTTTTTAATCTATATTAATGACTTACCTTATCTTGTAGGGGACAATCACGATATAGTATTATTTGCTGACGATACCTCTTTAATTTTCAAACTCAAACGGCAGTTAATTAATTATGACGATGTAAATAATGCTCTATCGAAATTAGTACATTGGTTTAACGCCAACAATATGCTCTTAAATGGCAATAAGACAAAGTGTATTAAATTTACAATACCTAATGTAAAACATTCGAATACCAATGTGCTATTAAATGGGGAGGAGTTGAGTCTTGTGGATACCACTGTTTTTCTCGGTATTACTATTGACGCGAAACTTCAATGGGGCCCCCATATATCTAAATTAGCAAGCAGATTTAGTTCTGCAGCATATACCGTAAAAAAGATTAGAAGTCTCACAGATGTTGAGACAGCTAGATTAGTGTATTTTAGTTACTTTCATAGCGTAATGTCTTATGGAATTTTGCTATGGGGTAATGCGACTGATATTGAAGCTATATTTATTTTGCAAAAGAGAGCCGTTCGGGCGATTTATAACCTAAATTGTAAAGAGTCCCTCAGACAAAAATTTTAAGAAATAAACATATTAACTTTGGCATCGCAATATATTTATGAAAATCTAATGTATGTACATAAAAACATAAATAGCTTTAATAAGAATAAGGATGTGCATTCTTTAAACACTAGGAACAAACATAAGCTTGTAATACTAGTTACTAGACTCCACAGAATCAGTAATTCATTTATGGGGCAATGTATACGCTTTTACAACAAAATCCCAGAATACATATTCAAAGTTTATCAATAAACAAATCTAAAAGTTTTATTAAAGAAAAACTGTACAAAAAGGGTTATTATAATATCAAGGAATACATGAATGAAAATAACCCATGGGAATAAGGTGATCGCCACCATGCTGGTTCTATTAAAAATCATTTAAAATTGTATAAATGAAATTATTGTTAAGTGAAATATGTTTGAAAAAAAAGTCCCGCTGGGTTTCTTGCTGGTTTATCCCAGCACAGAGGTATTTTCCGAACCAGTGGTAAATAAAAAATGACTTTCAGTAAGAATTATGTAATAATCAATATTGAATAAAAAATTATTCTATTCTATTCTATTCTATTCTAGTGTAAATAATTCTAATAAACATGAAAAATAAAAAAGATCCCTGCTCTTTTTAACAGCATAGCCCTCGCGTCTATTACAATATAACCTTCGCACACTATTTAGATAAAATATATTAGTCGTAAAGGGATCCCAAGCCAACGATAATATGTACAAAGTTTATTTATACAAGGCACTCCCTTTATTAGCACAGAAGATTATCTCAGTTGGAAGATATTGTATGCCGCCCATTAACCTCCAGCAGTGACTCGGCAATGTATAGGTAAGCCCATGTTATCTTTATTGAGAATATATTAAAATAAAGTTTACCTTTCCAGTTTGATTTTGCTTGCTGTCATGAATGTCTTAATATTTTATACAACGGGTTTATTATGTATCATAATGAACCTTTTTCGTATTTATTTATTATACGAATGTAAAATGAACTTTGGATAAATATTACATTACAAAAATAAGATGCACAAATCTCTCATTTATTATCTTCCTGCGGGACATTATATTCACTAGTACAGAGATTGTCGGAGAATAAAAAGGCAACGTGCGGCAGTATCTGTATTTATACTAACCATTTCAAGTTACTTTTGAACACTCCATAATTCTCTCATAAAGCTCTCACACCTACATATTTACCTTATAATTTTGCAAACCTAATAAAAATCCTTTGCATAGCTATAATCCTAAACTTTATAAATAAACCTATAAAATTTCTTGAATTATCAAGATCTGATAAGTAGCATTTTATCACACACTTAAGTGAGTAAGTAGTAAAATCAGCACTTTTGAAGGCGAAGCCGACAACCCCGAACGTCGTTTATAATTTAACCCCATTTTCACAATTTGACCGAAAAATCTTTCAAAACTCCCTTATTAATCCAAAATATAGTATTTAAAATCTATTACACTTATATTAAAACAAACTATTTGCTGACTTGGGATAATTAATCACAAGGACAGAAGCACGAAGTAAGTATAAAAAAAGATATGTTTAATAATTCAAAAAGTGTGTTAAGGATAATACAAAAAGGAATTGAATTAGTAGTTGAAAGCTTACAGAAAATAAACTAGTAATGTGGTTAAAAGAAGAATATAAAAGAATAAAGAGGAATATAGAAACACTACTGGTTAAATCAGTGGGTCTAGAAATTCTAAATGGTGCACATGATTCCCATAAAACAGAATTAAAACACTGATTGATTGACTGCATAGCGTAATAATCAATCAATCTATACATATTAGGTCGGGGAAAAAGTGTCTTCGCATTTTGTTTGTATAAAATTCATGAAAAATCTTTATGCTTCTGTTTGTACTTTGTTGGTTTTAATATCAATGCATGTAGAATATTAAGAAAAATAAAAATTAAATTAAAGTTAAAAACCGCTTTCCCAAAATTTTTCTATTGTATTTCTGTCCGCCAAAATGAGTGAATCTGACGAAAAAATTGGATACATTTAGAAGTTTTATTACAAAAAAAAAGGTAAAAATACGACTCAAGCCACGAAAAAAATTGTAACATTTGTAGACCTATTGCGATGTAAGTAAGAGTAGCATAAAGTTGGGTGAAGCGTTTTCTGTCTGGGAATTTTCATTTCAAAGATGCAGCTCGCTCTGGTTGTCCTCATACGGATAAATTCAATGCCATTTTTGATAGAGTTGACCAAGATCGGAATATTAGTGGTAACAACATAGCCAAAGAATTGGGAATTAACCAAAAAACAGTTTTGATCCTTTTAAAAAGTCTGGCGATACAAAAAACACTCGATATTCATTTAACACGAGCTCACTTAAAGAAACGTATTGCATGGGGTATTTTTTTGCGATTCTCTATTGAAACGTAATGAAACCGAATCATTATTGAAAAGATTGATCACTGGTGATGAAAAGTGTATCATTTACGACAAGAAAGTGCAAAAAGATCATGGTCAAAGGGTAGTCAAGCTTCACAGACTGTAGCAAAACTCGGATTAACACGCAATAAGGTGATTTGTATGGTAATATTGGAAGGGCATCAATTATTTGAGCTTTTACCGCCGGGAAAACCCATCTATTTGGATCTCTACTGCCAGTAACGAATGAGACTCAAGCAGAAAATTGAGAAAAAACTACCGAAATTGATCAACAAGATAGGAGTGGTCTTTCATCGTGATATCGCCTGACCACACACACTTTGGCCACTCAGCAAACATTGAAATAGCTTGGTTGAAAAGTTTTAATGCATGCACTATATAGTAATAATAAATAACACTGCCTTTACTGTAATATTATATGGACTTAGAGAATACTGTTATTATTTTAACAGTGGTAGAGCCACGCGACAGCTTTTGCTGACGCATGGATGGGCCGGCTCGAACCGGGGTGGTACCACGACCTCACAGAATACCAGCGTGAAGTAGAGGTTTACCTCTGCGTTTCGCTTGGTGAGTGCAGGTGGCCGGAGGCCCTTTTTACTGGAAATGAGGCATTCCATCTTATTCCGCACGGGTGACAACGCATTTGCATTTTGATTCGCAAACGAGGATAGATGTAGATGTCTATGAGCCGCAGCAACCATTACCATCAGGTGGACTGTGTGCTCATTTGTCACCCTTATCCTTTAAAAAAAATTATGTCTTTATGAGAATAACGAAAATTTGGCACAAATATCAATAATTATTTGCTACAAAATAAAAATACAAGTACGACATTTGCAAAGAAAACAGGCGAAAAATATCAGTATGTAATGTATAAAAATTAAATCTCCATTAAAAATTATAATACTACAGTGCAGTGCATCAAGTCTCATTGCAGAGCACACACCTCTTCTCGTTTTGGTGAGGATAAGGAAAAAAGGAGAGTCAATTATACACGATTGTGAACTTCACATATTATCTTCAAAATATACTATAATTCTCAGACATAGATTTCCTGGCAAGCACGTGGTAAATCAACATTAACACAATTTTAATTTATAATCCCAGTGATGTCGAGGACTCATTCTCTAGCTATTCTCAGTACAGTTCAAAACAAGAACCCAGCGCAAATCAACCATCCTAAGCCAATAATCTACTTGATAGTTAAAAGCTATTGCTAATGGATATGATATAAATTAATGTCCACAAGACCAAATACGTCGGCCATTCTCAATAGAGACTAGAGATCTGCGCGGGACAGAATTAAGGTGCATGCACAGTCTTTTATTACGTCGCTCAACCGATCAAATAGAACGATGGGACGGCATTACGGGACGACGGGGGAGAGCTCAGTTGCAGGATTTATGGATTTACGTGCTTTAGAAGGCACGGGGATGAATCATTGCCAACTTCCTAACTCCCGACTACTACCAAGATTTTTTTCACAGAAAACTTCAATAACTGACCCAAGATTGGAACTTGGGACTACGTGATCAGTAGTTGCGCTTACAATCACTTTTTTACTTGCGGAAATGCCTATGCCTCGCAGTGGAAATTTCGGGTTATGTTGGATTCGCACCGACTTAAACCTCATGGTATTCCATCTTCTCCGTATATTACGCTTCTATTAGAGAGAGGCTGTGGAAGTTCGCGCCTCATAATACCGCCACTCTTCTCCCTCCGTATCCCCAGAACCCCCGCTTGAACGGTGCGACTCCGCCAGTGGCATACAGGACAGGGGGCGAGTGGCGCGTCATCATACTAACACTCGGCTGCTTTGGTAGGGGGAGAGGACACCCCTCTCACCGCAGTCCACTATCACACATCCGAAATGATATCGAAGGTCACCATCACTATCACCACAGCCTATCAAAACTAGGTCACTAGTGAACATAGGTTTACTATATAGAGATATTTACTATGATTGGCAGGTAACTGCAGCTTATTATTATTTTGATTTTGGTGCCAGGAAAATGCTGTTGCCTATCTCCTGTTCCATTCCCCTCTGTCGCTTATTAAGACATCCACAGGACGATGTAAAGTCGTTATCAAAGATATTATTTAATAAAAGTAATGCGATGAATAGCATAAAGACTTATTAAATTGAAAAAAAAAACGAACTAAACATTCATAGAACAAGAACCTTTCAGCAAAAATTTGATTTACCATCACTTTGTAGAAAGAAAATTGAAGATTTCATGTTCTATTTCAATTTTAATCTCGTTACATTTCTTCTGGAAAAATTGGGCTTGAAAGTCACTAGAACAATTTTTCTTAGCTTGAAAAAGAATAGCAACGCTCTAATTTTTTCTTTAAAATTTTTCAACATTCAAATAAAATATCGTAAGAAATTGCAATGTTACGGTAAGCTACAGGAAAAAGCTTTAATCCCACTTCTGATTTTAGAAAATATTCCACTTCTGCTATTCGAAATTATTCTGAAGGTTAAGGTTGTGTAATATACCACATATACCTAATCTTTTTAAGTTCAGAAGCTTGAAAGCGTCTTCCAAAGCAGCTGTGAAGAGTATCGGGCATATAATCTCACCCTGTCTTACACCTCTCTACAGTTGAATAGGTTTCGTACTCTGGTTCTATACTCGGATAGTCATCGTAGCCCTACTGTTCAAACAATTGAGCAATTCTATCCTACTTCCCTGAAACGACGCTGCCACACCCAGTCTTCAGCTTCGACAATTGGCTCTTTCTGGCAAATAGATCTTAAGCAAAGATTTTGGAGCCCTGGTTCCGCTCGATTGCTTCTTCAATACGAGTAGTATTAAAATAGCGTAAGTTACGCCGCATGCATTTGGAGATCTGTCTGTTCAGTTGCATGTATGCTGTAAAATTTACTGAATACTGCACCTTCATTTCCCGTATGAGATTAAGAGTGTTATCAGAGAGTTTTTGTGTTCTTCTGCGGCGAGTCTTGCAAAACTTAGCTCCGACCGCATGGACAGTTTCCACGGGCTTGTCATTCATATCTTCCACTGCATTGCAATCTTCTGAGCACTGAAAATGGTTTTGTAGCTCGAACTGAAAGGTTTCGGGACTTTGGATAAGAGCACAAGGAGGACGAAGCGTTGACTTTATTAGACGAGACCTCTCCAAATTAACGTTTAGCTTCAGTGTGCATATAACCATTTGGTGATCGCTGCCGGTTTTCACCCTCGCAATCTCTGAGACATCACTGAACAGTTGTCGTCTAGTCGTAATAATGAAGTCAATCTAATTTTTCGTCGAAGGGTCGGGGCTCGGCCAGGTCCACTTCCTGTGCGGCCGCTTCTGTAAGTAAGAGTTCATCATAAAGGGTCCCTCTTTCTTCATGAAGTTGTCCAGCTACTGGCGCTTTGGGTTTTGGGCTTTTGGATTCCGTTGCCCTATCCCAAATTTCCCTAACTTTACTTCACCGTTCTATCTTGTGCCTAGTTTTGCATTGAAGTCTCCCATTAACACCGTATATTGGGTTTTGGAGGAATGCATGGCTCTAGAGATATCCTTATATATTTCCTCCACTTCCTCATCGGGGTGTGCCGAGGTTGGTGCGTAAGACTGTATGACTTTCAGTGAATACCCTTTGGTGATGCTGAGTATAAGGTACGCCTCCCGTAATACATATTCCGTATTCTTTTCTATTTAGCTACTAGACAAAATAAAAATTTTCATAGTAGAAGATTTTTCAACATAATTTTTACGCAAAAAGTACCCATTTTGCTCTCAGCCCTCATTATTGTTCCAATTCAACAAATTAAGGCAAGCTTTGACGCAAGTGTATGTTTAATTTAAGAAAGTTCGTACAGTATTGACTTACGGAGCTCCTTTATTTTCCCAGTTTGACCTAATTGAATCATTATCGTTTTATTATTAGCGATAAAAGTTGCTGCTAACTTTTCCGTTGCTTTAAATGAATCCGCTTTTCACTTTTGCCATCAATTCTTCGTTTTTGTTCGTCATCTGGACTCAGTTTTATGGTTGAAATCACCCAAAACAGATGTGATCTAACCATACCGTACGATTTTCTACGATATCTAATTCCATACGCGACGTTGGTATTTCGTACCGCCTGCGCAGCATTGGTGCCACGACAGGAATGATATTCTAAAATAATGCAAAATTTTAACTAATGACAAGATTATAAGTTTTCTTACTAAATACCTTTAACTAAACACCTTTTATCCTTAATCAAAATTTTGTGAACAGTTTTCTTAGTCATTTTCTAAAAGTGAAAATTATGATAAATCATCAACACAGTGGCCACCGGTCTGCATATTTTAAGTCAGACAATTTTGGTGCGGCAATAATTAGTATTTAATAGAATTTTCTTTATTTTGATCAATTACTTATTTTTACAGTTTATTTAGCAGCAAGTAGATGGCGCTATTATTAGATTAAAACTTTGAAAATCAAAACTGTACTTTTTAGTACTCGGCCACAATAAGTTGATGTGCAACTGAGATGGCTCAATCGCACATTTACGCCACGAACATTTATAAAATATTAAAATTAAGCATAATGTCATGTAGGTTTCATATGTGGTAGAGCCACATATGAAACCTACATCATCCTTTTATGTTGTGTGATGTATGTATGAATTAGGGTGACAAACGAGCACACTGTCCACCTGATGGTAAGTGGTTACTGTGACCCGTAGACATCTACATTTATCCTCAATAAAGAATCAAAATGCAGATGCATCGTCGGCCGTGAGGACTAAGACGGAGTGCCTCTGTTCCAGTAAAAAGGGTCTCCGGTTCTCTACAGTCATCATACGAAACACAGCAGTGTCAAACTGCCATTTTACGCTGGTATTCTATAAGAGCGTAGTCCTTCCCCGGTTGAGCCGGCCCATTCGTGCTACAACTATACTGCTAACATAGCTGTAATACATAGTATACTTAAAGCGATTAGCGACACTATCGTAGTGGGTATGTTTGTGGAATTTAAGCATAGGATTAATGATTGTAAAATGCAATAGACAGAATAAATTTACATCTCTCTCTGTGAACACGTAGATTGTATTTAGTTTTAATAAAAAAGCTCTCGGCAGCTCCCGCGACTTGACTAGATGTAGTCGAATTGAGTACCTCCTGCTTTTGAAATCGGTTTAAAAGGCGACAACTATTATAGTTCGGCCGTTCAGAGAATGTGTTCCTGACACGTCGCGATTGAACTGATGAGGTAAATTTGTAATGGCGTTGCAGTTACGATAAAAATATTTTTGCTGGTTGTTTACGGTTTTAACAATTGGTGAGTATTAAAACAACATTATTATATCAATAATCAATGATTTTATAATTTTGTGCCAAACTGAGTGTCAAATAACTTGGTAAACAATATTTTTCTAAATCTATACTGCGCTATTACAAGGTTATGTCAGCGCTTTATATTTGTAGTGCTGTGCTAACAATAACAGGCAATAACAGTATCGTAATATGTTCTTATACAGTTAAAATAATACGTTTTGGTTTTCTTTTTAAGAACTTGAAAATAATGGACTAAAAGATAATTTTTATTAAATATAAAAATAAAAATACGACCAAACCGAACGCGCGAAAGAAAGTAGGTTAGGTTGAAAATGGTAACCCCAAATGGCGTTATGGGCCGCCATTTTGTGACACTAAAACAGTCGTCTGTTGTCGTTTCTTGCGCATAGACCACGTTCTTCAAGTGTTTTCGATCTGTTTTTGTTTGATTACCCGGCTTTCGTTTAATGGACTGTTTCTGCTTTTCAAACTGACATCAGCGCTAAATCGGACTTCGATTGTGTTTTGTATTGCGTTCTTTTTACTTTTGGTGCATAATAATGCCCAAACGTGGACAAACATTGAAAAGTGGAGCCCGTGAGTTAATCATTAAGCTGCAAGATTACTTTGAGCGGGAGCGGCAAAATGGCGGACCCCTGTTACCTGTCGAACAAGTACAAGAACGCGTCTCCCAGGTGCTTAGAGTTAGCAAACAAACGATAACAAATATTAATAAAGACATGTTCGGCTCTACTGGCACGGAAGACAATATTTTACGTACTCCGAAGAAGAAATGTAGAACTAAACCCGTGACAGATATTGACACCTTTGACGCCGATGCAATCAGAAATCATATATGTGGTTACTATTCCAGAAATTTGCCGTGTAGTGGCGGTCAAGAATATCCACTACCCCATATCCTCCCGTGGGTGTCGTAAAAGGCGACAAAGGGAAACAGGCAGGAGATGGGCAGCAGCATCTTTCTGGTAACAGCATAAATACAATAAAAAAAAACTGCGGTTGCCAACCCGCTCGCCAAGCGTGGCAACTATGGCAATATACCCCCCATGAGCAATGACAATAATAAACGGCCCCCCAGTCCCCGGCGGCCCCGCTATTCCTGGCTACGGTGGCGACCATGGTAACGGCGGGGCAGGGGGTGCTAAGAATCTCCGGTGGAGGTTCGGTTGCCACCTTAGACGACTCGACCTGGCAACGTACAACGCACGCACCCTGAGGACTGACGAGAAGATCGTGGAGCTGGAAAAAGAGATAGACAAGTTGCGCTGGCATATTATAGGATTATCCGAAGTCCGAAGAGAGGGGGAGGACACGATAATCCTCGAATCCGGCAACTTGTTCTATCACCGGGAGGGCGATCATCTGTCCCAAGGAGGTGTCGGATTTATCGTCCACAAGTCTCTCGTTAACAACGTTGTAAAGATCGGGAGTGTGTCGACGAGGGTTGCGTACCTTATACTCAGAATCACCAAACGGTATTCGTTGAAGGTCATACAGGTTTACGCACCAACCTCGGCACACCCCGATGAGGAGGTGGAGGAAATGTATGAGGATATCTCTAGAGCCATGCATTCCTCCAAAACCCAATATACGGTGTTAATGGGAGACTTCAATGCAAAACTAGGCACAAGAGAGAACGGTGAGCTGAAAGTAGGGAAATTTGGAATAGGGCAACGGAACCCAAGGGGCCAGCAGCTGGCCGACTTCATGGAGAAAGAGGGACTCTTTATGATGAACTCTTTCTTCAAGAAGCGGCCCCACAGGAAGTGGACCTGGTCGAGCCCCGACGGTTCGACAAAAAATGAGATTGACTTCATTATGACGACCAGACGACAACTGTTCAGTGATGTCTCAGTGATCGCGAGGGTGAAAACCGGCAGCGATCACCGAATGGTTAGAGGCACACTGAACCTAAATGTTAAGTTGGAAATGTCTCGTCTGATGAAGTCAACGCTCCGTCCCCCTCGTGCTCTAATCCAAAGTCCCGAAACCTTTCAGCTCGAGTTACAAAACCGTTTTCAGTGCCTAGAAGACTGCAATGAAGTGGACGATATGAATGACAAGCTCGTGGAAACTGTCCATGCGGTCGGAGCTAAGTTCTGCAAGACCCACCGCAGAAGAACACAAAAACTCTCCGATCACACTCTTAATCTCATGGCTGTTAGACGGGAGATGAGGCTACATTCTTCAACAGATTTGACAGCATACAGGCAACTGAACAGACAGATCTCCAAATTCATGCGGCGAGACTTACGCAACTTCAATACAGCTCGTATTGAAGAAGCGATCGAGCGGAACCAAGGCTCCAAAGTCTTTGCCAGAGATCTGTCTGCCAGAAAGAGCCAACTGTCAAAGCTGAAGACCAAATGTGGCAGCATCGTTTCCGGGGCACCTGAGATTTTGAGTGAGATTGAGAGGTTCTATGGGCAGCTGTACACGTCATCGTTGGAGCCACACGCAAGTGTGAGTAACGATCCAAGAGCGAGTCTTATTCGACACTATTCCGAAGATATCCCGGACGTCAGTCTGAGCGAGATTAGAATGGCTCTCCAGCACCTTAAAAACGGCAAGGCCCCAGGCGAGGATGGAATTACAGCGGAGCTTCTGAAAGCGGGTGGAAGACCGGTACTTGAAGTCCTTCAGAAGCTCTTTAACTCCGTCCTCCATGGTGGCATTACACCGGAGGCGTTGAACAGAAGTGCGGTGGTCTTGTTCTTCAAGAAAGGTGACAACGCTCTCTTGAAGAACTACAGACCGATTTCCCTTCTGAGCCGCGTCTATGTGCTGTTTTCGAGAGTCATTACGAATCGTCTCGCGCGCAGACTTGACGACTTCCAGCCTCCCGAACAAGCCGGTTTCCGAAAGGGCTTTAGCACCATAGACCACATACATACCCTTCGGCAAATTGTACAGAAGTCCGAAGAGTACAATTTGCCACTATGTCTGGCGTATGTGGACTATGAGAAAGCCTTTGATTCCGTCGAAATTTGAGCGGTGCTGCAGTCCCTACAGCGGTGCCAAGTTGACTGTCGGTATATCGAAGCGCTGAAGTGTTTGTACAGTAGAGCTACGATGGCTATCCGAGTACAGAACCAGAGTACGAAACCTATCCAATTGCAGAGAGGTGTAAGACAGGGTGACGTTATATCCCCAAAACTCTTCACCGCTGCATTGGAAGACGTTTTCAAGCTTCTGGACTGGAAAGGATACGGAATTAACATCAATGGCGAGTACATCACTCACCTTCGATTTGCCGACGATATAAGCCTCATGGCAGAATCGCTGGAGGAGCTAAGCACTATGCTCAATGACCTCAATAGTGTCTCCCAACGGATAGGTCTTAAGATGAACATGGACAAAACAAAGATTATGTTTAATGTCCATGTCACACCTATGCCGGTAGTTGTTGGGAGCACTAAGCTCGAAGTTGTTGACGAGTATGTTTACCTGGGACAAATAGTCCGACTAGGTAAGTCCAACTTCGACCGAGAGGTCAATCGACGGATTCAACTCGGCTGGGCAGCGTTCGGGAAGCTACGACACATCTTCTCGTCAGAAATACCTCAAAACCTTAAAACAAAATTGTACAACCAGTGCGTGTTGCCAGTGATGACTTACGGAACTGAGACGTGGTCCTTCACTGCTGGCCGTATGAGGAAGCTCAAGGTCGCTCAGCGAGCTATGGAGAGGGCTATGCTCGGAGTTTCTCTGCGTGATAAACTTAGGAATAAGGATATCCGCAGTAGAACCAGAGTAACCGACATAGCCCAACGGATTAGTAAGCTGAAGTGGCAGTGGGCCGGCCATATAGCTCGAAGAACCGACAACCGATGGGGAAGAAAGGTTCTCGAGTGGCAGCCTCGTACCGGTAGGCGAAGTGTAGGGCGACCCCCTACGAGATGGATGGTATGGCATGACCTGGTAAGGCATGCAGGAAGTCGATGGATGCAGGTGGCTCAGGACCGTGCTTTGTGGCATTCCTTGGGGGAGGCCTATGTTCAGCAGTGGACTTGTTAAGGGCTGTAATGATGATGATTCCAGAAATGAATATCTCAACAGAAAGAAGCTTTTGGCCTCGTTAAGAGAAGCTGGACTGTTTAGCGGGGGTAAAACTGCTTTAACTAAAATCTTAAAAGATATTGGTTTTTCGTATAAAAAACAGACAAAAGAAAAACTTTATTAGAACGATAAGATATAATTTTAAAACGGATAAGTTTTTTGAGAGAAGCAAAAAATATTGATAACTGGGATAATGTGGTGTTCATTGACGAGACATGGCTAATCGCCAATCACATGGTTTACCGTTCTTGGACGGATGATACAAAAGCGTCGACGTCGAAAGTACCAATGGGTAAGGGGGGCCGTCTGATAATATGCCACGCAGGTTCTGCAAAATACGGCTTTGTTGAGAACGCGTTACTGGCATTACAATCAAAAACCACAAATGACTACCACGGGGAAATGAATGCCACTACATTTAAAGAGTGGTTCCAGAACGTGCTTTTGCCCAGCCTACCAGAGCTTTCTGTAATATTCATGGATAATGCCTCCTATCACTCGGTTCAAATACAGAATCTACCTTTTTTATTTATTTTTTATAGGATGAGGGTGACAAACGAGCACACAGTCCACCTGATGGTAAGTGGTTGCTGCGGCCCATAGACATATACATCTATCCTCGTTTGCGAATTAAAATGCAGATGCGTTGTCACCCGTGAGGACTAAGATGGAATGCCTCATTTCCAGTAAAAAAGGGCCTCCGGCCACCTGCACTCACTAAGCCAAAACGCAGAGGTAAACCTCTACTTCACGCTGGTATTCTGTGAGGTCGTGGTACCACCCCGGTTCGAGCCGGCCCATCCGTGCGACAGCAAAGGCTGCCGCGTGGCTCTACCACTGTTAAAACACTGTAAAAACCTACCCAAGCTAATAAAAAAGAAGAAGTGGTGGCTTGGTTACAAGCAAAAGGCATTGACGCAAATATGAAGATGCTAAAACCAGAGCTAATTAAATTAGTTAAAGAAAATAAAGCGGCAAATGTGCAATACGAAATCGATGAACTGGCTCTGGAGTACGGTCATCGCGTTCTAAGAATTCCACCGTATCATTGCCAATATAACGCGATTGAGCTAATCTGGGCTCAAATAAAAGGTTACGCCGCGCGCCACAATACTTCCCGCCATTCAGCACGAAAAAGATGATGACCCTATTAAAAGAAGCCTGCGGGGAAGTCACAAAAGATGACTGGGCAAAGGTTGTTGAGAAGACTAAAAACCTGATTGTGGAACATTTTGACCGAGATATCAGGATTGATACTGTTATTGATAATAATATAATTATACATGTAGGCGAAGATGATGATGAAGACACTACCTCCTCAAGTGAATCGGAGTGTGATTAATATTCTGTACGCACATTCAATTCAATGTACTTTATTGCATATAAATACAGATTGTAACTTTGTAACAAAGAATAAATAAAACAATTTTGTTATATTAATATTACCTTTTTTTGGTTTCCACTTAAATTACTAAAATATAAATTTTAATTGATTCCGCCAATTTAAAACGAAGATAATCTTAAAAATAACGCGGCGGTTCATTTTGGAGGAACGGTAACGAACTCAGTGTTATGTTGTGCCCATCACTAGTCGTGACTAACTGATAGGTGTCAGGAACGCATTCTCTGAACGGCCAAACTATATAATATTTCCTTTCTATTTTCATCAATAAATATTTTAACCGAATTGCGGTAGCTCAGGGAATAAGCGTTGTCATTAAAAGTTCATAATAAGCTCACTAACAAGTACTTATTAAATTTGTAAATGTAATTTTATAAATTAATTCATATCGTGCTCAGCGATGAAAAAAAAACTTCACTGCCTGCACTGCCATACAGGATATGTCAGAAACGAAAAATCAAGGAAAGATGAAGTCCCCCAACGTGCATTAAAATAGCACGCCACACTTTACCTTGTCCTTAAATCATCTCAGAAATGACAGCAGTAGTAGGCTGTTACTTTACTTTTAATATTTACGTGCAAAGTTCAGAATGACTACGTGAAATGTATGGTGTAGTGACATTATAATGTAAGGGTAAGGTTAAGATGTAACATATTATTTGGACTAAATATTACATCTACCACGCGGAATTAGCCGACACAGCATTCAGTGAATAGCTAGTATTAGAATCAAACCAACGTACAGTCTATCTGATGGTAAGACTCTATTGAAGTCCAGGGATACCTACAGCCAACTTTAAATAAAAAAGGCTACCGATGCGTTTTTATTTCTGAGAACTAAGATCAAATTCCTCACATCCTAGGTTTAGTATAATTTAGTATACGATGGGCTGTTTTCCGCAACTCCACGTCTATGCGCGTATTTTGCGTGTGGGCAGGTATAATGTGATTATTCGAGCCATGAGATTTCCCCGAAGAAGCTCAACAGTCCCTTGATGATGCATGCAACTTCAGGGAGTGATTCTGGCGTGCCGAGATGTTTAGCCCTGTACGTAGCGACCTCCGTACATTTCAGTAGCACGTGGGCCGACGTTTCTTCCTCCGCCATACATGTCCTGCACAGGGGACTATCTGTAACACCTATAGTAAATAAATGTTTGTTAAAGGTGCCGTGTCCTGTGATAGCAGTTGTTACTATCCTGATCTGCGGCTTGTTCAGTCTCATTAAAACTTTGGTTAAGCGACTGCTTATTTCAGACAGGGCCTCCCTAGCTTGTCTACGGTCTACTAGATTTTTCCAAAGCTGAGCGTTTTCATAAGTGAAGTGTCTACGTACCAGTGAACGAACATTACCAAAGGGGATTGGTATGATTGGTTCCGGCCCTATAGTGGACAGAGCCGATCCTTTTCTGGCCAGTTCGTCTGCTGCGTAGTTGCCTCTGGATCCACTGTGTCCTTTATCCATTGCAGAGTCACATTGTTGTTTTTACATACCTCATTTAATTGTTGGTGGCATTCATATATTAGTCCCAAGTTCACCACATTGCAACTCAGAGCTTGTAGTACCGCCCTACTGTCGGTCAGTATTCTGATGGGGAAGTCATTAACCTTCCTATCATCTATTGCTATGGCCGCTTGAATGATACCCATACATTCCGCCTGAAAGACCGTGTTATAGGTACCCAGCGGTGTGCATATGTGAATATTCA
Source organism: Parnassius glacialis (assembly GCA_033319125.1). NCBI lineage: Eukaryota > Metazoa > Arthropoda > Insecta > Lepidoptera > Papilionidae > Parnassius > Parnassius glacialis. Next base: position 40,766,390 of record JAVANC010000010.1, read on the forward strand.
GGTCTTCAGAGAAAGCTCCAGAACCTACACCTTCATTCGTTTTAGAACCATCGGTGAAACCTCTAAACTCTTTTGGGCTTAATCCTTCCGGCTGGCTGTTTTCATTTAATTGTATCTTGTATTTCTTATCGACAACAAATTGTTCGGGAATCTTATCGTATTTGGCTTGTAGGATAGGAATTTTTGAGTGAATTCTATCAATAATGCCTGTATCAGGAGACACTATTCTTACTTCAAAGATTTAGGGTCTTGAGTCTGATGGCAGCTAAAGTCCCTTCCTGTTGTATATGTAGATAAAGCGGAGTTAGCTCCAGCATCGCTTCTAACGCTGCTGTTGGCGTAATTCTTATGCAGCCTGTGGCAGCCATACATGTCAGTCTCTGGTAGTGCTGAGGCTTCTTAATTGTGGTGGCTTCATTTGTCTTGGTCCACCATACCAGAGACCCGTATGTGATCATGGGCCGAATTACAGTTTTGTTAAGCCACAGTGACTGTCGTATATCGAAGTGCTGAAGTGTTTGTACAGTAGAGCTACGATGGCTATCCGAGTACAGAACCAGATTACGAAACCTATCCAATTGCAGAGCGGTGTAAGACAGGGTGACGTCATATCCCCGAAACTCCTCACCGCTGCATTGGAAGACGTTTTCAAGCTTCTGGACTAGAAAGGATACGGTATCAACATCAATGGCGAGTACATCACGCACCTTCGATTTGCCGACGATCTAGTCCTTATGGCAGAATCGCTGGAGGACCTAAGCACTATGCTCAATGACCTCAACAGTGTCTCCCAACGGATAGGTCTTAAGATGAACATGGACAAAACAAAGATTATGTTTAATGTCCATGTCACACCTATGCCGGTAGTTGTTGGGAGCACTAAGCTCGAAGTTGTTGACGAATATGTTTACCTGGGACAAACAGTCCGACTAGGTAAGTCCAACTTCGACCGAGAGGTCGATCGACGGATTTAACTCGGCTGGGCAGCGTTCGGGAAGCAACGACACATCTTCTCGTCAGACATACCTCAAAACCTTAAAACGAAATTGTACAACCAGTGCGTGTTGACAGTGATGACTTACGGAACTGAGACGTGGTCCTTCACAGCTGGCTGTATGAGGAAACTCAAGGTCGCTCAGCGAGCTATGGAGAAGGCTACGCTCGGAGTTTCTCTGCGTGATAAATTTAGAAATTAGGATATCCGCAGTAGAACTAGAGTAACCGACATAGCCCAACGGATTAGTAAGCTGAAGTGGCAGTGGGCCGGCCATATAGCTCGAAGAACCGAAAACCGATGGGGACGAAAGGTTCTCGAGTGGCAGCCTCGTACCGGTAGGCGAAGTGTAGGGCGACCCCCTACGAGATGGATGGTATGGCATGACCTGGTAAGGCATGCAGGAAGTCGATGGATGCAGGTGGCTCAGGACCGTGCTTTGTGGCATTCCTTGGGGGAGGCCTATGTTCAGCAGTGGACTTATGAAAGGCTGTAATGATGATGATGAAAGCCACAGTATGATTTTTGGCGTCAATCCCCATCTTTTGCTAATCAGTTTTCTGCATTGCCAGAAAGTTATACTAGCTTTATAGATTTTGTTTTCTATGTGTTTATTCCAGTTAAGTTTGCTGTCCAAGGTAAGACCTAAATATTTTACCTCAGAGGATAGCTGGAGTTTTTTGCTGAAAAGACTTAGAAGATGATAGTTATTCAGCATTCGTTTTTGTGTGAACATTACTAAAACCGTTTTATTTGGATTGACGGTTAAGTCGTATTCCCTGCACCATCTCTACACTATGGAGAGCCGCTTGGGTCAGGTCGTACACTATGCTTGCTGTCTTTCCAGATACCAGTATTGTAAGGTCATCAGCATAACCTACTGTAAAGAAGTGATTGGTATTTAATTTGCTGATGAGTTCATTAATGACCATATTCCACAGGAGAGGTGAGAGAACCCCACCCTGCGGGCAGCCTTTCTTAATTTGGATTGGTAGAGATTCACCAGCAATCTTTATTATTCGTGTACTGAGCATGCAAACTCAGTCGATCAGTGCCCGTTCAACTTTATGCCTACTGAGTGCACCTTTTATGCTGGAGAAGTTTGTTCTGTCAAAAGCGCCTTCTATATCTATGAAGGAACCTAGAGATATTTCTTTTTTTTGGATGGCCTGTTCAATCTTTGTAATTACCTGATGAAGTGCCGATTCTGTTGACTTGCCTAGACTGTAGGCGTGTTACTTGTCGTGTAGTGGTAAGTTCATTAGCGCCGAGCCCCTTTATTCCTTTTCACACATCCTCTCCATCGTCTTTAGGAGAAAGGAGCCTCATATCTTATAACTGTACTGTCTGTCTACAGCCTTCAGACCGGAACACAGTAGTGCAAGCTATTTGGTGTCAGAAATAGATAAGCAGGTGGTACCTACCTAGACGGAATTCTAGGCATAAAAGAAATTCTACTCTACTACCTTGACAATAATGACAATATTTAGAATAGAATAGAATAGAATAGAATAATTTTTTATTCAATATTGATTATTACATAATTCTTACTGAAAGTCATTTTTTATTTACCACTGGTTCGGAAAATACCTCTGTGCTGGGAAGAACCAGCAAGAAACCCAGCGGGACTTTTTTTTTTCAAACATATTTCACTTAACAATAATTTCATTTATACAATTTTAAATGATTTTTAATAGAACCAGCATGGTGGCGATCACCTTATTCCCATGGGTTATTTTCATTCATGTATTCCTTGATATTATAATAACCCTTTTTGTACAGTTTTTCTTTAATAAAACTTTTAAATTTGTTTATTGATAAACTTTGAATATGTATTCTGGGATTTTGTTGTAAAAGCGTATACATTGCCCCATAAATGAATTACTGATTCTGTGGAGTCTAGTAACTAGTATTACAAGCTTATGTTTGTTCCTAGTGTTTAAAGAATGCACATCCTTATTCTTATTAAAGCTATTTATGTTTTTATGTACATACATTAGATTTTCATAAATATATTGCGATGCCAAAGTTAATATGTTTATTTCTTAAAATTTTTGTCTGAGGGACTCTTTACAATTTAGGTTATAAATCGCCCGAACGGCTCTCTTTTGCAAAATAAATATAGCTTCAATATCAGTCGCATTACCCCATAGCAAAATTCCATAAGACATTACGCTATGAAAGTAACTAAAATACACTAATCTAGCTGTCTCAACATCTGTGAGACTTCTAATCTTTCTTACAGCATATGCTGCAAAACTAAATCTGCTTGCTAATTTAGATATATGGGGGCCCCATTGAAGTTTCGCGTCAATAGTAATACCGAGAAAAACAGTGGTATCCACAAGACTCAACTCCTCCCCATTTAATAGCACATTGGTATTCGAATGTTTTTTATTAGGTATTGTAAATTTAATACACTTTGTCTTATTGCCATTTAAGAGCATATTGTTGGCGTTAAACCAATGTACTAATTTCGATAGAGCATTATTTACATCGTCATAATTAATTAACTGCCGTTTGAGTTTGAAAATTAAAGAGGTATCGTCAGCAAATAATACTATATCGTGATTGTCCCCTACAAGATAAGGTAAGTCATTTATATAGATTAAAAACAGGAATGGGCCAAGAATCGAGCCCTGAGGAACGCCCATTAATACTACCGATCCGGAGGAACCTTTACCATTTATCACGACTTTTTGAGTTCTGTTACTTAAATATGAAGTAATAAGTCTAAGCGCCAATTTTTTTACACCGTAATGTTGTAGTTTCCTGATTAATGTTTCATGATGAACACAATCGAAAGCCTTGGAAAGATCACAGAAAACACCTAAGGCATCCTGTGAATTCTCCCAGGCATTAAAAATATATTTCATAAGCTCAACACCGGCGTCAGACGTCGAGCAACCCCTTGTTAATCCAAATTGGTTTTTTATGAAGTAATTTATTTGTATTAAAAAAATTAACAATTGATCCAAAATATTTTTTTCAAAAATTTTACTAAGAGTTGGTAGTACAGAAATAGGTCTAAAATTAGCGGGGTCCAATGTACTACCAGATTTAAATAAAGGTATTACTTTACTATACTTCATTAAATCAGGAAACACACCAGAATCGATACAAGTATTAAAAATAATAGCAAGATGAGGTGCAATCAAATCTATTATGGACGCAATAACTGTCACGGAAACCCCCTCACAAATCTGCGGTTTTCTTTACATCAATGGTTTTAAAGTATTTTTACAATATCTTGTGGTAATACTTTTTCAAATCTAAATTCTTTTAAACAGATATTAACATTCTGTTTGAGTAATGACTCGGCGACAGTTGGAGAAGTATTCAAAGACTCTGTTGTGAAAATAGGAATATCAGTGAAATATTTCTCAAACACAGCTGCGACTTCTTGATTTGATTTAGTCAATTCATTGTTAATTTTTAATTGATAGTCTGAGTTACGAGGTTTTTCTTTACCGGTATCGCTGTTAATTATACTCCACGTCATTTTAGTTTTATTCTTAGCCGTCTTCATTTTGTTGCTAATATGTAACGATTTGGCTGTGGAACAAACTTTTTTAAACATTTTAGAATAATTTTTGACATATTCTTCAAAAGCATCAGAAGGATTATATGATCTTTCATGGTAAAGGTCATATAACCTTCGTCTGCTTTTATGAATTCCCACTGTCGCCCACTCATTAAATACCTTGCGACTGTTTCCGGAGAATGTTTTAGAAGTAAATGTTTTTTTTAAATTCATTGCTTATAAGGGTAAATAATTTTCCATATAAAAAGTCTGCATTGTTCTTATAAGAAAGCGATGGAAGGTTTTTTACCATATTACTTCTAAATCTCTCCAGGCGTTTTGCATTAATAGGAACAAACACAATTTTCTCAATTTCCTCTTTTTTGTGCATATAATATATATATATATATATATATATATATATTATATATATATATATATATATATATATATATATATATATATGCACTCATTGTATTGGGGTCCTCGGTTAAAAGTTTATAATTAAAAAAACACTCGAAATACAAATAAATAGTACTATTATGACAAAGCAGAAGATTTAACTGTTAATAATTGCCTTAAAATAAAAAAAATAAACTAATATATCTATCCAGTTCCGTCATACATATTTTATGTAAACTACTAGATTTTTTATATTTTTAATAAATTTTAACATTACCAGAATAGATAGGTAGGATCTTTATTAAAAAGGCCGGCAACGCATCTGCAATTCCCTCCCTGGTGTTGCAGTTGTTCATGGGCGGCGGTAGTCACTTACCATCAGGTGAGCCGCATGCTCGTTTGCGTCCTCTCTTATAAAAACAAATAAAAAATGCATTTGACATTCCATAAACTGTAAAAATAATATTGAAAGTTCAATTTTAATCGCAAAATGTTTATTCTGTAATACAAATACTTCTCCATTTTGGTGAATATGCATACAGAATTGTATACACTGCTGTGTTCCGGTCCGAAGTGTGTGGATAGCCAGTATAATTAGAGCTTGGTTAGGCCTTTAATCTTAGTCCTCAGACGGGTGACAACCCATGTCTACCCTCCTTTGTTTGGAAATTTGTTTGAAAGTGTCCATTACAGTTGTCTCTTTTATTTTATAAAAAATAAATGTTTATCAAAATAATAAACACAAAATATCGAAAGGCATCTGAATCGGAAAAATAAAAGAACGATAAAGCGCTAACTTCATAAAAACCACTCAAGTGTTATGTCAAGGCCTTATCTATTAAATAACGATAGCTATTGATATAAAAGAGTTATGATAAACGAAAATCCAGAAGTATATTTACTCACATTTTTCATAGCTTCAAATCGAGACAAAGAATCATGTCTTCTAACATTCTTGATCTCTTCTAACTTCATCTATAAGGACATAAAAATGAAAGCTTGAAAATGCGACAGTAAGGGTAGGCTGCGGACTGCGAATTCGAAATTCGTCAGCTCAAATCCAGCATTAAAATACTGTCGTAAAACACTCCAAACACAACCATTTTAAGTTTACGTTAACCACTCAATGGGAATCAAAGGGATTTTACCATCATAATCGTTACAGTTCATCACAAGTCTACTTCTGTATATAGAACTTGTAGTGCTGGACATGAGTCTCTCCTCAACTTTACGCTTGGCAGGTGGATTGATGATCACAGTACCAGACGTCTCGCATCTTTAACCATGAGCCTTGTCGCCGGTCTGGTTATTTTACGTCTGACGCATACTGCCATCTATTGGATGCGTAATCTTCTCGCTTTTCCCATGTTCGCATCTTACAATAACCACAGGACGAAATGGGGCTATGGATTATTTTACGCTAATGTAAGTTATAAAAAAAATAATCTCTTAATAACATTTTTATAGTACTTGTTCCTATAATAAAATATGAGTTATAAGGGGACGGTCTTTAAATACGGTCGGTCTTTAAACTTAGACTATTTGGAATAAACTTTGAATAGAACTTTTACAATAGAACTTAAAAATGTTAGTGCCGTGAGTGTGATACAATTAAATTTCGATTAAATTTTCCCTTCATTTCTTTTCAGCAAAAGGTTAGTAACTAAATATTAGCATAAAAAGAGTAAATACCAAATTATTTGCGTCAGTTTCGCTTTATGGTACAAATATAATTTTGTTTAAATAAAAAAAAACTTCTAAAAATTGTTTCTTCAATAAATTATGAGGGATGAAAAATTCTAGTAGATTAAAGTGAAGACAAACTTGGCCCTTGGCGTTACAAAAGGATAGTCGCTAATTATTAACAAAGTTTGAATGTCGTCCTTGTAGATCTAACCGAATAAATTACTAAAACAAAATGATAGAAACTTTCAAATGATTTAATTAATGAAATGGTATTTAAGTTTTTAAAGTTAGTGCTAGTATTTACAAAATGTACATCGGTAGGTGTAGTGTTCGTTTTTTAAACCGTTAATAAAACTATCGGCTTTTGCTTACCATCACGAAGATCAATGGGATTTTTATATAATTGTCGTCTTCAAAAAAGAAAGAAGTTCTCAATAGGAATTTATTGCTTTTTATATGTATGTTATCGTTTTATTCGTCAAATGTGTACTGATTCTGAGGTTATAATTACATACCTTAACTACAGTTTGGAAACTGAATTCCACACCCAAGAGTTTAAGTTTTTAATTGTACTATTTAGACGTATTGAGATTGTGACATGCCTTAGTTCATTTAATAAATTTAAAAAATACTTTAAAAAAGCTTTTAAAAGTAAAAGTAAAAACAATTACATAAATTGACATTGAGGAATCGGGGCTTTTATTGTTCCATAAACTACGTCTTAGCACCGATTTAACAGCATGAGCTTATTTTATTCTTTTTAGTTATTTGAAGTTGACTTTTGCTTTTCTAGAAATAGTATTTTATATTTAATAAATTTGATTAAATATAAACGAAATAAAGGCAAAACTAGACAGCCGATGGATATCTCAAAAATATTACGAAGGTTCTTACAAAATTCAATGATTATCTAATATTATATGTCTTTGAAACTTTTAAGAAACATATTAAATTATCTAATATGATAAATAATGGATACAGCTACCTCCTTTCCGTAAAATATGATGTACAAATGTGACCATGCCCTAAGTTTTGGATATGTTTATATTACATCATCTTGTATTGCTTAAAAGGCTAACACGATACCATGCACTCGGAACTGTGCCACGCTTCTAAAACTACGACTAATTTACAAAGAATCCTTTTAATTAAAAAATTAAGAAAAAAGAACGCATATTTCGCAATAAAATGTAATCTGCCAAGTTGCTAAGTTATTACCGAAGATTACATTAATATTTATGTTAAATAGTTGATTTTGTTTAGTTAAGTCCTTGTTCTCTACGAAAATGTATTCAAAGTCCCTGATAGTTCACATAGTCTTATTGTTGAACATATAATTTTAATTTCATCATTCGGTAGAGTTGGACAGTACAAATTTAATTGAACAGGATATCTGCAGGATTCAGGACATTTATACCACCGTACTCATTAGTTTTGCTTAATATTTTATAAATTTATAAATAGCTATATTTTAAAATATAATGAATCAGGCCAAGTTGAAGCCTGAAGCTAAGAAAATTAAGTTCAATGCAAGATTTTCACGAGTTTAATTACCTCTTTTTGCGTTTTACAAATTCCATTGAATCTAAATTATTACCTATATTTTACTGATACAATAAAAAAGGGATGTGTGCAGTTCACACACGGTAGAAGTAAAAAATGAAATATAAAACAAAAACACTTTACAGCAAATATTTTCTTTAATTTAATAATTTTCAACCACAATTGCGGCATAAAATATAAAATAAAAGTTTAATTTTATAGCCAATAAATGTAACAATCCTTACTTTTGGAGATTTTTTGTATTTTAATGTATTAATTAAATCAAAATAATAATTTCTTTTGACTAAAATTGCTTTTTACTCGTAATAGCGACGTCTACTTCATTTTATAGGTAAAGTCTTTTTATCTAACAAAAATTGATTGAAATTGGACTACCTTGAGAGTCAATCAATTTTTGTGAATCTGTAAGATGAAATGAATCGGTAAGATATGAAATCGTGGATTGTTAAGTTATGTATGTTATGATAACTTTTTATTTCTTTGATAAATTTGTAATTTTTTTTATTTCTTTACTTTAACAGTGTTATATTAACAATATTTAAGGAACCGCACACAGAGGAGACCAAGATAATGGGAAACTGTTTATATTGTACTAGGTGTGCCACGGTCTCACCCGCGTACCCGCGCAATATGTCACTTCGCTCATAGGCGACTAACTCGCTTAGATGCTTATAGACGCCGGGTGGCTAGACGTCAATCGCGCCTAGCTAATTGTTGAATTATTTTAATTTTTCATTATCTCTTAAACTATGCATCCAAATAACATGCTAAAAAGAGCAAATTTTGTCTTCATAAAATTATCATGATGATTTGTTCGTAAGGATTAATTAACATGCCATGCCTTATAATAACGCTCTTAAATTACTTATTAATTTTTTTGTCTCAAAATACCTTATTGTGACTTATGTATAAGAAATAGGTCTATGGTATCGCGGACTTTTATATGAAAGAATGATCTATATTTCTGTAGAACATTGTATTTACGTAACACTAACCATGACGCTAGCGCACGAGAATAAATCATTTCGAGAGCGCTTTTTCTTCTGATTTGCTTAACAAAAACTAATATTTGAGGATAGTTGAAAGGTGTAGATGCCTAATGCTAAACCTGTAAGTACCACCTGATAGTAAGTGGCTACTTCAGTCCATATACACCTGCAGCCAACATTAAACAAATAATGATAATAACTATCTTACTCGAAACAATAATAATAATAAATATCTTACTAGAAACGAATTATTTCACCTTAACCCTCAGAAACATTCGTAGTCTCCCCCTAGTGTCTGCTTATCCCCTAGTGTCTGCAGTGCTGTAGACGGTACTACTGCAGTGGTCAAAGTAAGTCTTAACCATCGCATACAAATTTGTTCCAATGACATTTTATAGGATTAGAGTGACAAACGAGCCACACAGTCCACCTGATATGATAGGCGGATGCTGTGGCCCATAGACATCTACATTTTTCCTCGATTAAGAACAAATAAGCGGCCAAGTGCGAGTCGGACTCGCCCATGAAGGGATCCGTAGCAGCAAGTAACATAATTTACGATTTATGACGTTTAAAAAAACTACTTACTAGATCTCGTTCAAACCAATTTTCGGTGGAAGTTACATGGTAATGCACATCATATATTTTTTTAGTTTTATCATTCTCTTATTTTTGGAGTTACAGGGGAGGGGGGGGGGACTTATACTTTGGTAAAGGGGCGTTCCCCTTTATCAAAGTATAAGTGCACGCGGTCCAATGCGTACAATTGAATATAAAATAAAAACTTGTTGTAACCGCACTGTTCGGACGTTCAGATGTCATAGCTGACGAAGGCTACCTTTAATTAATAATATTGATTTTTGGTCCTGTATACACAGAACGAGCTTACAGCTTGAAGTGTTTTGAGTTGTACGTGGGTTTGGATTTAATTTTATTAATCAGGGGATCCCAAGCATATGATAGGACCTAACCATCTTCTATTTAAACAAATGAAATGCAAATTGAAATGCAACATTCTCACAAATAAACAATAATGACGCAATAAACGAAATATGAATTATGAATCATCCTTGGTAGGAATTGATGTTCTATTACAAAGAATCTGAACATGTCTACATTCTGATGACTTCCAGAGCGTAAGTGCTTCGCTTCTGTTATAAGTTATAATATATTTTAAAAAGATTGAATTCAACGCGATGGAATCCGTAAAATTAGTTTTACTTTTCTTCAGAAATTTAAAGCCATCAAAAACATAACTTAAAAAACCAAGTCTCGCAACTCAGTTCTTCTACCGTAAAAAGTTGTGAGATCCATGTAATACCAAATCGGTTAATTTATTTAGTCCCTACTTAAGGGTTCTTCTGTCTTAAGTTATTCCGTAATTAGTTTACCTAACAACAACTTATAGTGACCATATCAATATTAAAAATCTTTTATGTTTTAAATAAATACACTGATTTAGCCATCGCATGAAAACACAATGTATCTTACAAGTAACACATATTACATTAAATTAGATTGTTTAGTTCGATTGCCAAGTCAATCTATGTATTTAAAATATGGATGGGAGGGGGGGGGGGGTGGTATTTAAAATAGTTACCAAGCTTGGCAGGCGGGTTGAACACCGCATTTTTTATCATTGCCAGTTGTTAACAAGGTGCTGCTCATTTCCTACTTCATTTTACTCTGCCGCCTCTTCCAACATCTTCTTAGCTAATTTTACGTATACGAACTTTTGCAAATGACCGTACACATGATCGATTTTGACAGAGACTTGTTTTTATAAATTTACTACCAAGTGTTTAACTGCGATCCCCATTTGATGGTGAGTGAGGCAGTATTAGGTGGTACGAGATAACCTATTAGCTTAGCAAAAGCCCAATCACATTTCTTTTGAAATGTGAGTAATATGTATTCAGACAGAAAAAGACTGAAAGGAAATTATTGTTTTGTTATACAGGGTTACTTTTCAAAGAGTAGCCAAATTTAAACTTAAGTTTTTTTTATATAGAAGAGGGGGCAAACGAGCATGCAGCTCACCTGATGGTAAGTGACTACCGCCGCCCATGAACAACTGCAACACCAGGGAGGGAATTACAGATGCGTTGCCGGCCTTTTAAAAAGGAGTACGCTCTTTTCTTGAAGGCCCCTAAGTCGTATCGGTCTGGAAAAATCGCGGATGGTAATCGATTCCACAAGGAAGTCGTGCAAGGAAGAAAATATCTTCTAAATCGCACAGTGGTGGACCGCCAATCACCCAGATGGTGTGGATGGTATCGGGAGTTCTGCCGCGATGTGCGTTTGTGAAATTTGGCGGCTGGGATTAATCCGAACAATTCCTCAGAGCACTCCCCGTGGTAGATGCGAAAGAAAATGCAAAGGGATGCAACATCTCTTCGCAGTGCCAATGAATCGAGCCGATCGCAAAGGACTCGGTCGTCGACGATTCGAGCCGCTCTGCGCTGGATGTGGTCAAGTGGAAGGAGCTGGCACTGGGGAGTCACTGCCCAAAGATGGGAACAGTATTCCATGTGAGGCCGAACCTGCGCCTTCTAAGTTGCAGGCGGTGTGCCGGCATAAAATACTGTCCCGCTCTGCTGAGCACGCCAAGCTTTTTTAGAGGCCAATTTGGCCTTCTCTTCCAAGTGACCACAAAACTGCACGTCACTCGATATTTCGACTCCGAGGATTCCGATACTGGCTGAGGGAAGAAGGGGAGTGCCTTGAAACTGAGGCGACATGACAAAGGGGTTCTGTTTAGGGGTAAACGCGCAAACTTGTGTCTTCTGTGGATTAAACTGGACTAGATTTAGTCGCTCCCAATCCGAGACTTTGTTCAGCAAAGACTCGACCTCAGGCACAAGTTCGTTCCGGTACTCGGCGACGTTTTCCTGAGAAATATTGGCACAGCCGGTGTATAGAGCATCACCATAGCATCATATGACATCCGCATAGCAATGAATGCTACCAGTTAGCAACATATCATTGATATGCAGAAGAAACAGCATTGGTGATAGCGCACAGCCTTGTGGAACACCAGGTTCAAATATATAAATAATGATATACCATTATTGCAGTTTTAGAAAATACAAATAAATTGGCGACTTGGCCCGCCAAGTCTTAAGTACAAGCATGTCCTTGTAAACATGTAAAGATCGAAGTGTATTCACGTTAAATTCTTCAGAGGAAGAAGGGACTCATTGAGTGACTCGAGGTATTGGATCAAGGATTGGGTTTGTAAAAGAAAATAATCCTTTTTTAAAGTCGATATTTTAGTAAATAGAATCAAATTAAATGACTGTAAATAGGCATGAATTTTACAGTAGTGTTTTTTTTTATAGAATAGGGGGCAAACGAGCATGCGGCTCACCTGGTGGTAAGTGACTACTGCCGCCCATGAACAACCGCAACACCAGGGGAATTGCAGATGTGTTGCCGACCTTTTAGAAAGGTGTAAGCTCTTTTCTTGAAGGTTCCTAAGTCGTGTCGGTCCGGAAAATTCGCTGGTGGTAATTGATTCCACAAGGAAGTCGTGCGAGGGAGAAAACTTCTTCTAAATCGCACAGTGGTGGACCGCCAATCATCCGGATGGTATGGATGGTAACGCGAGTTTTGTAGTGTTTGTGATATTATTCATGCTTCGCCTCAATTTACAAATTGATCAATTATAATTCTGTAAGAAAATCCCGCAAAAGCGATATTTACTTTGAAGCCTTACGAAATAGACTTATTTGGACTAAGCTTTTCGCTATTGTAAATAGGCAGCGTGAGTCAAGGAGATATTCATATAGGTTACTTTGGTAAACAGATATGGTATATAGATTAGTAATGCTAAAAAAATTGCAAAACATTAATTTTACGTTAAAAACTGAATTAAAAGTATACATTCATAAATAAAAATCTATTTTGTAATATTGCTTTTTATCTTTTTAATTTTATATTCTAAAGTTCTAATTTTGGACATCTCCCTTTATGATTCTTTTTCATGATAATTTACCACAATAGCTATTTGATACTTTTTGTTTTATGAAATTGAAGTGACAGTGCGAACTTACAGTCTACCTGATAGCAAGTGGCTACTGCAGTCCATAGATACCTGGAACCCATTCAAACGATGAATGCTTATGCCTATACCTCAAAGGACTGAGATAGAATAACTCACATCTTATAATTAGACTGGCTCTCTAGCTCTGGTATTCTTAAGACCGGAACATAGCAGTGCACGCACTATTCCTTGGCGGTAATACGAGGGTGGATTGAAAAGTACTCGGCCTAACTTAGATCCATTCAATTCGAAAAAAATCAAATCTACCCACATTATTTAGTTCAGTTCAGACTAGTTCATTGTGTGAAGTTCGAAACGTGTGCCATAATTAGTTGTGATTTTATAAATTTATTAACAAAGTAATCGGACATAATTTCCGCGAATGGAGCAAATCGAGCAGCGTGCCGTCATTAAGTACCTCCATAAGAAGGGGCTATCATCAAAAGCCATCTATGATGACATGGTCAGTACATTAAGCGATTGTGCTCTGTCATATTCATCCATCAAAAAATGGATAGCAGAATTTAAGCGTGGTAGAGAGAGTGTGAAAGATGAACCCCCGCTCTGGAAGGCCTTCGACGTCAACTACTGACGAAAATATTAAAAAAGTACTTGATTTAATAATGGGAGACCGCAGATTAAAAATTAGAGAGATAGCCGAGATTATAGGCATCTCTTATGAACGAACTCAAAACATCATTGTCAACGAGTTGGGTTTCCACAAGGTGTCTGCGAGGTGGGTTCCGCGACTGCTTTCAGTTGAACAAAAAAGGACGCGATTGACTATTTCACGCGACTGTTTGGAGTTATTTGAAGCCGATGCAGATGATTTTTTGAATCGTTTTGTTACTATAGACGAAACATGGGTTCATTACTGTACACCGGAAACAAAACAACAATCAAAACAGTGGAGAAGACCTGGTTCACCACCCCCTAAAAAGGCTAAGTCGATTTTGTCGGCAAATAAGGTGATGGCTTCAGTATTCTGGGACTCGAAAGGTGTGATTATGATTGATTATCTTGAATGGGGTCAGACTATAAACTTTGATTATTACTGCACCTTACTACGTCGTTTACGAGAGGAAATAAAAGAAAAACGTCGAGGAATGCTCAGAAGAAAAGTCCTGTTTCATCAAGATAACGCCCGTGTTCACACATCAGTACAGTCAATGGCTGAAATTCACAACTGTGGCTTTGAACTGTTACCGCATCCGCCGTATTGACCTGATCTGGCACCATCAGACTTCTTTCTGTTCCCTAACCTAAAAAAGCACTTGGGAGGTCAAAGATTTTTGACAAACGACGAGGTCAAAGCAGCTGTAGACGCATATTTTGACTCTAAGGAAGAATCATTTTTTTCAACGGTCTAAATGCTTGGAAGGGGAGGTGGCAAAAGTGTATTGAACTTGATGGTGATTATGTAGAAAAATAAAAATATAACTGATTTAGTATGTGTTTACTTTCTTGGTTAGGCCGAGTACTTTTCAATCCAC
>JAVANC010000010.1:40781184-40821916 GCA_033319125.1 Parnassius glacialis
AGAAGGGGCATGTAAGGGCAACCAAATTAAAGTATTCCCTTTTGGCATTATGTTTACATCTTAACCGGATTTATAGCTATGTATATTTGTGTATATCTGTATCCGGAGGGGATGTCATGTTAAAATTGGTAATAAAACCAACATACACAAAGATTTTGCTGCATATATAAAACTAGCTGGCAGGCAGACGTTGTCCTACTCTTTTCTACGATCACAAGTCCTTAAAAATTAAATGCAATGTACTTAAATTCGCAATAAAAATACTGTGGGATATAATCGTCACATATCGGGATAGAAACTATCATATCTCTCAAGTTGGACCAAGCTGCACAAAGTGTGCAATATTTCATTGAAGTCAGGTCAATAGTTTAGGAGTTAATCTCAGATAACCAATGTGATACGAAATTTTTCTTTATATATAAAAATTACATGTTACGTTGTTTTGTCCGCGATGAACTCCTAAACTACTGAACTGATTTCAATTAAATTTTGAACACTGTGTGTAGTTTGGTCCAACTTGAGAAATAGGATAGTCTTTATCCCGATAAGTGACCCTCAATTTTTTTATTGATAATCTCAGGAGTTTTTTTTGGATAGCAAATGGTCGTCGCAAAGGGCAGAACAACGTCTGCCTGGTCAGCTAGTATAATAATAAAATGTACAGTAGTGAAATTTAGGTGTGACAGAAGAAGCACGAAACTAGAATAAATTCTGTAGAAATGCGGTCATTAAAGAGTATGTTAGGGATGAATCTGAATGACAGGGTGAGAAATTGTTTGATTAGAGCATGGTTTGCAAAATGACGTTGTGACCAGGATTAAGAAAGAAATGCTTCGGTGGTTTGGTCATGTAGAAAAATGAATGAGGAAAGAGTGACAAAGCAAATTTATGTTGCAGAGGTGAACGGCAGAGTCAGGAAGGGATGCCTTAGGCGAAAGTTTATCGAGCAAATTGGCGATATATTTAAAATGGGCCAAACAGAATACCTTTACCTTACTTAAAATTACCTTTAACCGACGAGCGTGTATGCTTAAGTATATGGATGTGGAGGAAGCGAAAGAGGTGTGTTAGGATCGTGCCAAACGGAAGTCCATAGTCTCTGCCTACCCCTCTGAGTGAAAGGCGTGAGTGTTTATCTATGGTATGTAATAAAATGTTTTAAAGCCGATGCGACGTTATATTTTTGGATTTTCTTTGAATGACAGATAAAAATATTTAAAAAAATTTATGAAAGATCCCGCTCTTCTTTTCAAGTAGAATAAGACCAGTTTTAGTTATTTTTGTTTTTTAGCAATAGTAATACTGCTATATACTTAATAATTTAAAAGCCTATCCTCATTAATTGTTTTTGAAGATACTCGGATACTTATTATTCAGTCACGCGTGAAACGTGATTGGATTTAGCCCTTTCCATTTTCTTTTAGATTTACTAATAACCCATGTGTTACTTTCACCACCGAAACAAAATTATAGCCGAAAAATACAACTAGTTACCTATTATTAATATAATAAAGTTATTTTAATAACCAAAAGTATATTTAAATTTGACAGGGTAGTTAGTGTTGCGTTATAACGTAAATCGAAACGCAACAGTGACAAATAGCCCGGGCCAATCAAAAATTACGAATTAAAATAACGGTTCTAGACTTCTTCAAGACACGTTAGCATAATTTAACTTAACACAGTAGTTCACTTTTTATATACATTTGCAATTATCTTTCAATATCGAAATCTTGTTTTATCCTTTAGTTCTTGAATTATACGCAATTAATACAATTAAAGTCAAAATTTTTATTTTGGGAATACGACTACATCAATTTATTATATACATCACCTAAGAGCTCCTGCCGCATCCAGGAACAGGATCTTGGGCAAACATATGGTCCTTCGATCCTCTATAAAATAACCAGCCAATTAAAATTCAAGAATTCAGAGTAATTTAGGTCTTCAGATCTCAGGCGCAAAATTAGGAAGTCGTCGTCTACGAGCCTTCCATACTCAGCAGCGATTCCTATCTTTGCAAGCAGACTTTATTCGAGACCGCACTCAATTCGAAGCCAGAAACCGTTAGAAGAGCATTAATATCAACTGAGTGAGTCCGTTCCAATAGTTATACCTTTTCCGTGTTTCTATAATTCCCAATTCCTATAATTTAAACAGCTTTAAAAGTGTCAGGCAACTTGATATCATAGTTAAATTTAAATAATTGCATTTCATAATAATCTAATTCACTTAATAATTCAAACTGCTACATTGTTCATCCGTCCCATACGTGATAAACATACTATACCGCATTGAAATCATTTCTTTCTTGTTTATTTACCTAAACGCATCGTTTAAAAACAGCTGTGAGTTGTGACTAGTGACATAGTTTTATTCAAGTAGCTCCGCTTGTCCTTCGTTCGGCCGGCAAGGTCAACATTGCATTTGTAGTAATTAGTGAGTAACGCACTTCACTGCATAATAGTTTAATCTTATAACCTTATTAGAATTATGGTGTTTCTAGTGAATTACTGTTCATTTCCTGAATTCTTCGTTTGTAAATTTATTCTAGTAATCATGGCTGATGCAAAACTAAAGGAGCTAGTGAAAAAACGTGCCACTTTTAAAGCTAAGCTGGCTCAATTTGTGAACGTTTTGAATGTATACAAAAGCTGTGCGAAATTAAGTGAGTTGCAGGCATCTGAATTGGAGTGTCGTTTAAGTCGAATTGATGCGTTATATAGTAATTACGATGCGTTACAGGCCAACATCGAGCTACAGTCCGAACAACAGGAGGATCAGTTTGCCGAGCGCAAACAATTTGAGACACAATATTATGGTGCCGTGTAGCTGGCGCGTACCTTGCTCGCCCCTACGCTGCATCCATCTTCGGGGCCCGATGAAGAGTCCGTGACATGTCAGGGTTCCACTAGTTGCAGACATGACTTTGTGCGGTTGCCCAAAATCGACCTGCCCCACTTTGACGGCGACTATCAGCGCTGGCTAGCATTTCGAGATACGTATCTTTCACTTATACACAATAACAATAGCTTGAGCGATATAAACAAATTACATTATTTGCGTGCTGGTTTAAAGGGTAGTGCAGCTTTAATTGTGCACAGTTTAGAACTTAGATCTGATAACAATGCCATTGCGTGGCAACTTCTGTCAGACAGGTATGACAATCGACGACTGCTCGTAAAGAACCACATACAAGCCGTTTTTGATTTTGAGCCTTTACAAAAAGAATCTAGCGTGTATTTAAGAAACATGATTGACGTCACCAACAAAAAATTGAGGGCCCTTGCTACTCTGGGTGAGCCCACCGACCATTGGGATACGCTTATTATTTTTATGATGTCTCGCAAGTTAGATAGTATATCATGTCGCGAATGGGAGGAGTATCGTAACATTCTTACCGGTTCTCCAACATTACAACAATTTTTAAAATTTTTAAACAATAGAGCAGACTTACTTGAAACATTGTTTAATAATAACAAACATAATATACAAAAACACAAAACACCTGAACCGTCTAAGTCTAAGAGCTTCAGTATCACTACAGATCACACAAACAGTAGAAATGCAACTAATGAGATTAGCTGTCCCATGTGTAGTGATAAACATTATTTATACTTATGTCCCTCTTTTAGAAGCTTAAGCGTTGATTCACGTATAAAACAAGTTACAGCTGCTCATGTATGCCTGAATTGTTTGCGCCCAGGTCACTCCTAGAAAGGTTGCCGTTTATCTCATTGTAAGTATTGCAATATTAAGCACAATGCCTTGCTACATAAGGAACCTGACACAGAAAATGTATCATCTTCTGCCTTTGCGAACAATGTTACCTTTTCCACAGACATTGTTTCAGCAAACATAAATACTAATCAAGGCCATGTCTTGCTATCCACAGCACTAGTGAAGGTGAAGGACATTCATGGTCACCTACACATACGGCTCGTTTGCTTCTTGACAATGGCAGCACAGCGAACTTTATAACGCAGAGCTTGTGAGGAAAGCTGAGTCTGGTAAGACGTGCAACAAACTCTACAGTCTCAGGTATTAATAATCAGTATTTAAGTACGTCAGAGTCATGTGATCTTACTATTCAATCGTACTGCAGTAGCTTTACGACCAACATAAATTGTTATATTTTACCACAGATCTCTCAGTCGTTACCATCATGTTATGTATATAATATCCATATACCGAAAGGAATACATTTAGCGGACCCTTCCTACAACGTTCCTTCCGAAATCGACATCCTAGTAGGAGCATAGGTATTTTGGGATGTTTTAGGTTCCACCCATATTAGCTTAGGAAAAAACCAGCCAAGGCTACATGAATCAAAGCTTGGTTGGATCATATCCGGCTGTATTCCCCAGTCTACTCAGGCAACATCTTCTATCTGTTACTCATACTCAAACAGATGACTCTCTTCTTACTCGTTTCTGGGAACTGGATTCCGTACCTCCGAAGTATCACATGTCTTTCGAAGAGCGACTATGCGAGCAGAGCTTTGAAGAAAATACAAGAAGATGCAAAAACGGTCAGTTTATTGTAAAAATACCGTTGAGAGATTCACCCAATGTGCTTGGAGACTCGTACACTTTGGCAAAAAAACCGTTTTTTGTGCTTGAAACGCAGACTTGAGAAGGATTTATATTTTTTTTATATTTTAAAGAACAATATTTAGAATTCATGAAAGAGTACAATGACGTGGGTCATATGACTGAAAACAAAATAAAAACAATGCTTACACAACCTTCTTATTTCTTACCTCATCATGGTGGTACGTGATTCAAGCACAACTACGAAATTACGCGTAGTCTTCGACGCTTCGGCTTTGAGCACCTCGGGTAAATCTTTCAACTGTATCCAAATGGTAGGCCCAACCGTACGAGATGATCTTATGTCCATCTTGCTTCGCTTTAGAGAGCATAAATATGTTGTTACAGCTGACATAGAGAAAATGTATCGTGCTGTCTTAGTCGAGTGTAAGGTGTCCACTTAGAATTCGTCACGGATCTCACGAAGGAGGCATATCTCGCAGATTTAAGTCGGTTTGTAGCTCAACGAGGAAAACCAAAGCGCATTTATTCAGATAACGGTACCAGCTTCGTAAGTGCCTGCAATGAGCTTTCTTAGGCACACGTCAGATCACATAACTTCAGACACCGCAGAACAAGGTATAGAATTTAAATTTATTCCAGCCTATTCTCCTCATTTTAGCGGACTGTGGGAAGCTGCCGTAAAATCCGTCAAAAATCATCTGAGACGCATTATGAGCCTCACTCATTTCACATTTAAAGAGCTTTCAATTTGTCTGACTCAGATTGAAGCTGTCCTAAATTCCAGACCTCTCATACACTTATCATCCGATCCTTCTGATCACACATATTTAACTCCTTCCCATTTCCTTATTGGACGGACAACTACCTCAGTTCCGTATCCACAAATTGAAGACAGGCATATCCACTCACTAGTTAGATTTGCGCGAGTGGAAAACCTAAAACAACATTTTTGGAAGCGTTTTGTTAATGATTATATTCATATCCTACAGCAAAAGAAAAAATGGCGCATCTCTTGTGGGGAACTGACTACAGGACAAATGGTTTTGGTGAAGGAAAACAATCTTCCCCCACTGTTGTGGCTTCTGGGGCGCATCACGAAACTCATTCCCGGAAACGATGGTGTTGCGAGAGTAGCTGAAGTCAAGACCAAGAAAGGGCATCTTCTTCGGGCCTATAATCGCCTCGTCACACTACCAATTGAAGCGGACTAGACCACTTCAATGCCGGGGAGCATGTTGCGTTATAACGTAAATCGAAACGCAACAGTGACAAATAGCCCGGGCCAATCAAAAATTACGAATTAAAATAACGGTTCTAGACTTCTTCAAGACACGTTAGCATAATTTAACTTAACACAGTAGTTCACCTTTTATATACATTTGCAATTATCTTTCAATATAGAAATCTTGTTTTTATCCTTTAGTTCTTGAATTATACGCAATTAATACAACTAAAGTCAAGATTTTTTATTTTGAGAATACGACTACATCAATTTATTATATACATCACACAAGAGCTCCTGCCGCATCCAGGAACAGGATCTAGGGCAAACAGTTAGTGAATCCGCCTAGCACGTAATAATGGCGTAGTAACAGTAGAATTGATATTATCTATCTTGTGCATACTTATTTGACATAATCAGAATTTTTATATAGGAGAGGGCGGAAACAAGCATGTGATTCACCTGACGGTAAGTGACTACCGCCATGAACAACTAATCGTTGCAGATGAGTTGCCGGACTTTCTTTTTCCTTTTTTGTTAGAAGGTCCCTAAGTCGTATTCATCCGAAAAAAGCGCTGAAGGTAGTCGATTCTACAAAGAAGTTGCGCGAGGAAGAAAACTTAATGTCAATAGCACAGTGGCGGACCACCAATCATTCAGATGGTATGCGTGGTATCGCAATATGTTAATGCAACTCATCAACGACTTCAAACAATTTAAAACTTCTATTACCTACTACTATTGGCATTCTCAAATGTCAGTGATAAATTCCACGAAATCAGAAGCAGAATCAAACAAAAAAAAATATATTGTCTTCATTTTTCACCCTTAACAACTAACAGAGAGAATGCTGTTACAATAATTTTATCTCAGTTATTAAAATATTCTACAAAAAGAACTTTATTACTTATAATTGGAATTGAATGTCAAAAGTATTACAAATCAGATCGACTATACTTGTAGTGATTTTACCAAGCATTTTCTGAAATACTTACAAACTATTAGGAAATGGGTATATTGTATTCATATTTAACATTGATATGAATATTTCATTTAAATGATTGCTCGATAGTACAATATTTATTCTCGATAAAAACGATAATTTACCATTCAACGCTG
Organism: Parnassius glacialis; assembly: GCA_033319125.1. Lineage (NCBI taxonomy): Eukaryota > Metazoa > Arthropoda > Insecta > Lepidoptera > Papilionidae > Parnassius > Parnassius glacialis. The sequence continues at coordinate 40,788,082 of JAVANC010000010.1, forward strand.
ACTTGTCTTCACAAATTTTACAACCGCTTCTGCCCAGCATTTGGAAAACTACAGTCTTTTCATTGCGAACAGCAAAGAGAATTGTTAAATGTTGTTGAAACGTAACCTTATGTTCTGCATAGTGTATACATACAATAGTGGCGTCGGTATTGCTATGATTGAATTTCTTAATAATTGTCTTTAGATCTCACATATAAGTATTGTAGATTTGCAGACAGCTCAAACTGATTGCTCACGTACATATATACATTAAAATTACGCTTAAAATCCTTGAGGATGTGGGTTTAGTCCAATGGTCCAAGTACCACACAAACAAAATCACAAACTCAAATCTATGTGTCGCTTTTTGCGACATGCTGGGCAAAAATCAAAGTTGACAGTTTTTTTCTTATAAGTGGTACAACCTAAACATGGGACCTATAAGTAAGTTTTTTACACATACCCGCCTCGCGGGGGCAAGGACGGGTTATGTCGGACTCGCACCGACTAAAAGACCAGTCTCTTCTCTGGGGAGGACTTCTCCTCCCTATTCTCCTTCCCCGGCAAGGCACATCAGGAACACAAGAAACGCCTTCCTCCACGGCCTCGAACTCCACCTGCGGAAAGGGCCCCCCGAGTCTGATACGCGGAGTCCATGGGGTCAGGAATAGATCCAAGGGGGAGACCCCCGTGGCTCCACCACCACCGCATCAACGGTTGTTTGAGTCGCGGAGGATAGGGTGAGTGACGCATCGCCATACCAACAATCCTCTTCCTCCGCAACTCTACCTCGGCTGCAGCGGTAGGGGGAGAGGATACCCCTCTCGCCGCAGTCCACCGACACACATCCGAAGTGGGCTAGCCAAACCCACTCGCTGTGGCCACCTCGGGCCGGCCCTACACCACGGGTCAACCAAGGGGTCCTCTTTGTTCACCGCGGGTGACCAAGCCAGGCTACTAAGCCCTCCGCCACGTCAAGGCGAGGTGGGACCTATAAGTCCTAAACCAACATAGGCATGCATTCATTTTTATAAAGAAAAAAATAACGTTAAAAAATTACATTTCGTATTTAAGATGATAAGCACGCTAGCTTAAGAGAAGCTTTGATAGGAAGATTAACCAAACAACACCACAAAACTTTCGGTGTATGACCGCGGAGTGCCAACAATAAAAGGATGGAATGTAAAGCATTAAAAACTTTACGTTTTATTTTCTAATATTTGTTATTATAAAATTATTTCAAAAAAAGATTATCCAAACCTTAATTAAATAGGAGTAGTCCGCCAACATGCTGACGCCAACGAGGCGAACTTATTGCTCTGTAACTTTTTTAGAAATGAGAGGAAACGTGAGCACAGCAGTGATACGTGTAAAAGCACATAAATTGTACTTTAATAAGGAATCTGTTTTTTTCTTTCTCCAAAGGCATGCTCATTGACCCTGATTCTAACAAATTACAAGTGGTAAAATAAAAATTTTTGTACAAACGACTTCAAAATAAATAAAATTATAACATGACTAATGTAGTCGAAGTCAGTTAAGGTGAACTCAAAAGCTATTGGTCAGATCTTGATCAAATTTATATGAGACCACTTGAGAAGCACCTTTTTTCAAATAAAAAAAATCAAAATTGGTTCACACAGAAAAAATATTCTACATGTAAAAAATGCAGTCGAATAGAGAACCTCCTACTTTTTTGAAGTCGTTTGATAAAATGAGAACATCATCAATGTAGTCGAATTCAATTAAATACGCATTGTTAAGGATAAATTATCGATAAAATTTTGATAAAATTTATAAGGGACCACATGAGAAACATCAGCTTTCAAATAAAAAAAGAATCATCAAAATCGGTTCACCTAAAATAAGTTCTAAGCAAAAGGTAAGAAAATACAGTCAAATTGAGAACCTCCTCCTTTTTTCGTAGTTGGTTTAAAATGAGCGAAAAATCCATCCAAATGCTCTGAAGCCATATTTAACAAACTGGTTATATGGCCCAGTATTCCAATATATCGAGTATATCGGCTCTGCAAATATAATCCGCCGTTGATACATCTTGGCGAGTATGGACAAATCTTATAGGTAAATATCCTACTTTATGATGAGTTAACGTTTTCCAAATAAAATGCAAATACAAAACTATGTAGTTATTTAAAACTTTATGTACATTCACGAATTATTTAAATGACGCAATAATACAACAAAAGCTAATACAATAGCATTACGTTTCGTTTTCATTATCATCTTTAAATGTCTTCACATGTTCATTACTGAACACAGGCCTCACCGAAAAAACGCCTATTAATAATAATTATAAATAAAAAAGATATAAGTAAAATCTTACTAGGTCGCCACTTCCTCTAGTGGAGGGCCTTGATACACTTTGCTTACCGGTACGAGGTTGCCATTCGAGAACCTTCATACCCATCACATTGCCCCTTTAGCTTACTAATCTTTATCCGGTACTTGTTAGGAGCACTGCGCCCGAAGTTGTCGACAAGTATGTTGCCTAGGAATTTTCGTTTTATATGATGTAATTTCAAAATTAAATTAATATTCTAGTAACTTTTGAATGTCACTTTTTTAACATAATATATCTAAAAACTGATTTGCTGACCGTTCATCACACAAAGTTGCCTTCACTTGTTGTTAAGTACGGACCAATTCCTGACACCGCAGACAGTGACATAACAAATCTTTGATTTTATTTTTAACACCGTACTTATAAGTGTACCGTGTTGTGTGTTGGAATGAAGATTTATCTATTGTCTATTGTCTTATAGTGTTTAATAGATGTTAGCTGACGCATTCTTTGACGGATTTATGTGCAGCATCGGACTTCAAAAGCCTAGTATTTTTATGACATGTGATGTGAAATTTAATTATCTGTATTTAGTAAACATCAAACACACACACACACACACACACACACACACACACACACACACACACACAAAAGTACGCATTATAATTTTATGCCTCAATTGAATCAAGACAAATGAGAAAAGTAATTTAGAATATCGAGTAGGAAAATTCAATTTAGATAGCAAAAGAACAAGACAGCTGATTCGGAAAATAAATGAAGGAATATTTAAGGACGATGTTTCTGTGGAACAAAAAGATTTTACCAGCGATCGTGATTCAAATTTCTTCTTTTTTTGTTCATACATTTTATTTGTTTATAGTCAAATAAAATTGATTCTCATATTAAAAATATTAAAACATTCTGATATATGTGAATAAGTGTGTGTAATGTAATTGTATAGTAATTAGTTATGCCAAATACTTTTTTGAAAATGAAGCCTAAAATCGGTACTCAAATTTGCGGTAGCTTACGGAGCGTTTAAGCGGAAGGAGAGGAAGACATTTTCCTGTATATTACTTTTATTTTCTAACTTACAAGTTAACTTAACTACTGTGATAATGTGAGTATACAGGAATAATGGACTACAAACTAACTTATAAATTAACTTAACTACTGTGACAGGAATACTAGACTACCTAACTTATAAACTAACTTAATTACTACTGGGCTGTCTTAACAATTAGACCCTGGGTTTTATACTATGTTGAATATTCTTAAGTCACGTAAGTGAATGGAGTCACGTCGTGCTGTTATTTGCTTAGCAGGTGGTACTGTATGGTAGTTGACTTCCTGATGCCATGTAAGGTCCCAGTCGGCATATCTAACTCGGTCTCATATGCCTTCGTTTAGTTTTTAATGTATTTTATTATATTTGCAACGATTAGTAAAAAGTGAGAACCTCCCTCCCGAATTACGGTATGACACGCATGGCTCGTCTTAATCGAAGAAGGAGCACGCTCTCACAGAACACGAACACAAACTGGCAGCGATTATCCCTTTATACCTTTCATAAAAAAGGGTTTAAGGGAAAATATAAAAAATGTTTCTTCAAATGACAACCTTTCCAAAACACCCACGAGAAAATTCTGTATTTTTTAATAAATAATTAATTAATTATTCGTTTTTTGACTTATGTTAAATAATAAAAATGAAAGTAATTTTATTCTGATAAACTTTTTTGACTTTTTTTAATTATTCTATCATGAAAGCAAATTCCGCTATTATCATTAATATGATAATGTGGACACGATCTCTGTTTACTTATGGCTGGGAGCAATGTAGTCTGTTAGTATTATCATTAGATAGTAATATAATAAAACTCAATATTAATATCTACTAATAAATATTAAAATATTTGTATAATATTATAATCTACATTTGATTGTTGGCGGTTAGTTAATAATTCTTTGTTACAGAAATGTCAGAAAACTGGGAAAGTCATTTTCCGTATATCGTAAGTAGAAGTCTGAAAGAATATGTAGTAACAAAAATTGAGAAAGGTATGCTGAGAAGGCCACGTCGAGAGAATGAATGAAGAGCGATTCACGAAAAAGGTGTATAAGGCGAGTGTGAATGAAAGTATTGGAAGAGGTAAACCCAGGCGGATGTTACTAGACCAAAAGGCCAGGTCAAGAGTACCCTAAACCGAAGAGCATGTATGAAGGGAATAATGAAAGTGGACGAAGCGAAACAAGTATGCCAGGATCGTAGCAAGTGGAAAGAAGTGGTCTCTGCCTACCACTACGGGAAAAAGGCGTGATTATATGTATGTATCTCAAGTAATTATTTTTATGCATACAACTTCGTTTTTTTAAAGCAAATTGATATTTGTTTAAATGTAAAAAGTAAGGCCAGTGGAGCCGCAATTTTCTCCAAACGGGTACAAATATTAAAATGCACATTCTATGTTATCCTACTTTGTAAAAGTAAGGGTGATAAACGAGCTCACGATTTATTTGATGGTAGTTCTATAAAGAAAAAAATTATGTGTCACTGTGGAAAACTCGACTTAAGGCTCTCTCCTAAAATACGAGGTATAGGTATGAAAATGTTACATCACTCAGCGTAATTGTCGACGAATTTAAAGCGATGAAAATTAAAAAAAATCAACGTACGTCCATCCTTCAAGTTGCCTTTCGAGATAAATTAATTGTCTCGGTGGACACTAAATGGAGTGACCGCGGGCGCTGTTACTGTTCGAGTTTTTTACTTAGGATAAAAATCCAATGTGTTTTTAAAACGTCCTTAAATTAATATGCCTTTTAATTTGATATAAATTTTATATGATATAATTATTGAATCCCTGCAAGGTACAAGTTTAAGTAGCAAGCGATTTAGTGTCATGTTTATGATTTTTCACCGAGCCAATTATTTTTATTTTGTTTGTATGGTAAGTTTTTATAATACTATAATATTTTGCGCAATAATTACTTTTAATTAGATTAACAGAGGCTAGAAAAAGTTAAAAAGTACTACAACGTCGCCTTAAATTTTGTTAATATATATATACAATATATAATGCTCTCAGTGATATTCAAAGTGAAGAAAAATGTGTTCTCTTTGCACCGTAAGTGTGCCGTAAGTGTCGAGTAAACCAAGCTATTAGAAACAAAATAAGCTTAAAATTTAAAAAAAAAATCTTATTTACCTCTAAGTATATTATGTTACTGGAAACTGAAAATGATTAGTAAAAAAATTGAATTTCATGTTGACTCATAATTGACAAGTTACATTGAAAATCCAATACAAGATATAACGTATATCATGCATTTAAAAGATCCAATTAAATATATAAAGACGATATTTAAGACAGTTAAAATTCCCGTGCGGTGACACTTAGCAGGCGTTGATCACATACATATATTTCAAAAACGTTGCCTTATTATTTCATGTGACACATGAGACTTTATAATCATAATCATCATCATCATAATTATTATCATCATCGTCGTCGTCTATATCATCTATATCATGACCATCATCATCATCGTATCTGGATTTCCTTCAAGTAATCCCATAAAATTCTTGAGCCACCTACACACATCCACGTCCTGCATTTTTTATAGGATAAAGGTAACAAGCTAGCACACAATCCACCTGATGCTAAGTGGATTCTATGGCCCATAGAAATCTATATTTATGCTCGATTAAGAATAAAAAATTTGACACCTATAAGGACTAATATGCAATTCCTTGTTGCCAGTAAAATGGGTTTCCGGTTTTCTACACTCATCATAAAATGAAACACAGCATCATTAAGTTTGTATTCAGTGAGAGCGTAATCCTACCCCAGTCCGAGGTGACCTAGTCGTGCAACAACCACGTGCAAAAATAGGTTACCTCGTAGAGCGTGACTCTACCCACGTATATTATATCGAATCGACAACTGATGTGGAAGAAAGTTTTTAGTGGCAGACTCGTAACGATAAGCGGAGAGTATAACCCCCACTATATGGAGTTACAACTAGTTAGGACAAAATTATTGTATTATTTTAACAATCTATGTTATAAAGTTCACTAAGTGATAAAAATTCAATATGGAAAAAAGGCGGTAAATAGCATTAGTCTAGAAAATTTCATAAGCAATTGCAATGTTTTTGCACATCAGAAACGACGAAAAAAATCAATTTATACAATAAAGGATAAAAAGCAAAGTCGCTTTGACAACTCTTTCTGTAATAATTTAAAATTAATAATTTTGTACAGCCGACTTCAATGTATGTTATTAAGAATTATTAAGAATAACTCAAAAACTATTGGACTGACCTTGATCAATTTATATGGGACCACACGAGAAGTACCAGCTTTCAAACAAAACAAGAATCATCGAAATCAGTTCACCCAGTAAAAAGTTATGAGATAACATACATAAAAAAAACATACAGTCGAATTGAGTACCGTCTCCTTTTTGGAAGTCGACAGATAAATTAGCGGTGAACGACTGACAGAAAGTATTTTACCCTATCGCTGTTAGAAGTGTATTGTGTACCACAAAGAAAGTTGCTTTGTGTACTACCTATTTTGTAATTGCACACATAGAACGCAAAGCGGAAATGTAGTGCTATATTGTCACTAAATCAAAAAATCACAATACTTTACCAGCTTTATATTGCACTTATATAATTAAAAAGTACACCAATAGCAAGAGGAGATGTATACTTCTCACGTAGTTATAAGATTATTTCAATTAATACTTCTGATGTTGTTTTAAGATTATTTATTTCGATTACTATTTAAAAAAGTTAATTGTAAATAATTTCACTTGGACATCAGTTGGTCGGTATGAATGTGAACAAGATATATTTCGAAAAACTGAACTTATCACTATGATAAAACTTATCTTTATGAGTGATGGAAGCGGATATTTTTCTTCGAATGACAACCAAATCTTCACATGATGCTTCGTCTCATCTATTTTTTTATTTTTTTTTATAGTATAAGGGTGACAAACGAGCACACAGTGCACCTGATGGTAAGTGTTTTTTTTTATAGGATAAGGGTGACAAACGAGCACACAGTCCACCTGATGGTAAGTGGTTGCTGCGGCCCATAGACATCTACATCTATCCTCGTTTGCGAATCAAAATGCAGATGCGATGTCACCCGTGAGGACTAAGATGGGATGCCTCATTTCCAGTAAAAAGGGCCTCCGGCCACCTGCACTCACCAAGCGAAACGCAGAGGTAAACCTCTACTTCACACTGGTATTCTGTGAGGTCGTGGTACCACCCCGGTTCGAGCCGGCCCATCCGTGCGACAGCAAAAGCCGCCACGTGGCTCTACCACTGTTAAAATTAACAGAATTGCCTTTGTCTGTCAGATAACTGTTGTTATCTGACAGACAAAGGAAGCATCTACGAAAATAAAACAATTACCAAATGTTATCTATCCGTCCATTACTGCCTAGTAAGACCACTGCTTTTTTTTTATCATATAAAAAAAAGAACATAAGATACCGTGTTAATTAAAGTAAAAATAAATAAATAAATAAGCCTCCCCATTGATTGTCTCACACAAACTATCAATTGTTCACTTCTGAACATAGGCCTCCTCCAAGGAAGGAACGCCACGAATAATGGTCCTGAGCTAACTGCATCAATATACCTCCTACATCTCTTAACAAGCCGTCACTGCATCTAATGAGAGGTCGTCCTACACTTCCTACCCAGGACAAACTGTCCGAATGAAAGCTCAAACTTCGATCGAAAGAGGAACTAACCATATATTTTTTTCTATTTATTTATTTAGGGATTTTTATTTGTTCACACGTCAATCCCATTATAACTAACTTAAAATCTATACATTTACTATTTACCTGCTCATACTCAATGCAATATCCGAGGTAGGTGGATGTAGAATGCCTTGCGCAATACCCATATTGTACACATTTATCGTATAGGTCCTTATAAATAATTCCCTTGCCGCTCGGTTCCGCTCACATTCCATTTAAAATGATGTAAGTCTTCTATTACTCCACACGATTCACAGTCAGGTGAATCAATTCTTTTCATCAGATAAGAATATTTTTTTTGATGATATGTGACCTGTTCTTATTCTAAACATTATTTTAATAATGTTTATATTTAATTTTATGTCTATAAACCAAGGTATTCGGGGCGGCTCACTCTGTATCGTTTTATACCTTTCGAATACCTTTCGTTTTGGAGCGTTCATTGAAAAATTATTTCCATTCGATATGACATGAATTTCTAAGTTTTGGCAGTACTTCTTAGTAACAAGGGTTAATATTAAACTCTACACCATTTATACAAGCAGAATTCACTTATCTATCTGCCTTCTCATTACCCAATAGACCAATTTGTGATGGAATCCATTGCACTCTTGCACAGATATCGCGTAGACTGAACTGATATAATTGAGAAAGTATGGTATATCGAGCCAAATGTTGGATAGCAGTTTTGATGTCCGAATATATATTAATTTTGTTCCAGTTATAACTTGCGGCATACCTTAGGGCTTCGGATATTGCAATGAGTTCAAGGGTCATAATACAAACGTCATTAGTAACTTTATATAACTTAGAAACTGCTCGAAATGAGTCGAAATAAGCTGCTCCTTGCAACTTAGCACTCATTGATCCGTCTGTGTAGATTTTATGCCAATCGTGGTACCTATTTTTAAGTTTTTCATCATAATGTGGAAAGTTTTTCAAAGACATGACATTAAGGAAATTGGTCTCAATTTATCATCAGAAGTAGATGGGCTACTAGTTTTTGGTATAGCCAGCACATTACGCCATTGACTTAGTATATTTACATACCTGAACACAAGGTTATAAAGCAATAAAAGAAATTTGTTTGCGATATTGGGAAGATTATAGATCATACTATATGTGATTTCGTCATCTCCAGGAGCAGTATCTTTTTTTTAAGACAACTTTTCAATTATTCCATTGTAAAATCAATTTCTAATGAAGGATTTCTAGATATAAACTTTGGACATACGTCGGTTGCAGAAACTAGTGTGAGCGAAAGTAGAAGTTTTTCTTGCTTATCTAACGGTATAAATGATTTAAGAATTACCTTTCATCCATCGCATGCGCTGCCACATGTTTGATATTGAAATTTCTGTCAATGAATACGTTTTGCCTCTACTATAAATTTACTGGCTTCTTTAGTTTTTGCTTCTAAGTGAGTTAAATCGTTGGGAGTCTGATTACGTCTAAAATTCCTAAGGGCTAATTTTCTTAGAGCAACTACTTCAGACAGGGTAGGTTTCAATAATTTCTGGGTTTGAATATTGTTTCTGGATCAATGCGTACTTTTATAGTTGTTATACTAGCATCCGCCACTTTATCAAGTTGAGCAAGTAGAAAATTATACATTTCTTGAATACATGTTTTATCATATGTATCAATATCTAATATATCAACGCTAAAGGATTCTTTAATTTTGTTAGTATAGACTATCCAATCAATTTTCTTAAGATTACGTTTCTGAATGCTATTATATTGTTTTAGGGTATTAGTACTTAATTTGACTAATAGGTGATAGCTCCCTAGATTTTTGTTAAGCACCTTTTAAACGAAGTTAATGGTAATATTATTTGAAACAAAAGAAATATCTGGGGAAGTTTCTTGTAAAAACCCATTGACAAGGTTAACTTTCGTTGGCATTCCATTATTGAGAGAAAAATAACCATATTCTATCGATGAGTCTACTAATTGCACCCCTCTTGCATCGGTTCTGTACGATCAATTGCTGTGGTGTCCATTAAAATCGCCTGCTATTAAAGATTTTTTTGGGAAGAAGGAAAATAGCTCCTCCGAGTCTGATGCTTGAGTTCTAACTGATGATGGACAATATACTGATATAATATTTTGTAAGAACTCACAATTGTACAATTTAACACATACAGTTTCTATGCCTGGGTAAGTTAATCGAATTGTACTTACTACGCTTTGAAGTGAGTTGTGTGTAACGACTCCAACTCCACCGTAAGAGTCATATCTGTCTCGTCTATAGATACTATAACCTTTAATATTAATATTATCATCAGTGTTTAACCATATTTCACTTACTATGGCTATGTGTATTTTTTCTTTTATCAAGAACGCCCCAAGATCTATCAATTTTGGTTTCAAACTTTGTATATTCCACTGTAATATATTAATATCAATGTTTTGTTATATTTACTATCCATGATTCATATAATTTTAAAACTATTTCATTAATTTTTCGTCCCGATATTGAACTACTCACAAATGTTTTTGTTACTCTAAAAATAGCCACGAAAACCGCAATAATTTTATCCTCAAAACTTTTCCAAGAGTACCAAATAGAATGAACTTTTAAGAACAGTCCCTTAAAATCAAATGTTTTTTGACTCATTTCTTCTTCGTCTGAAGTACATTTTTGGTCTTCTTCTTGCGCTTCCTTAAACTCAATATCATTTTCTATAATATTTTTTTTCTATTCGTTACTCATTGTGATACGTAATTCTTTTTCTTTGAGATACATAGGACATTTTTTAAACAAAACGAAATGCAGTCCTTTACAATTGAGACACCTATATGTTCTTAAATCACAGTTTATGTGTTCTGTACTATCTCATTTTGGACATAAGATTTTTTTAGTCGGGCATCCTTTAATAATATATCCGAATTTCCAGCGTCTGGTACATTGTGTTACTGGAAAAGTGTAGTTTTCCACTTTGAAATTATATTCATATGCCGTGACATAAGGAGGTAAAATAGTGCTTTGAAAGCATATCCTTACTGTTTCACTTTCGACCCACTTGCTAATTAAATCTAACCGTTTACGTCGTCTTACCGCCAATATCTTGATATCAGTTTTCAAAATTGCTAAAATATATTATCAGTAAACTCCACATCTACACCTCTGATCAATCCAAAAAAATCGTGATTTCATACGTTTTTTGACATTTGTACTCTAAATCTTGAAACATTATCACTTTGGAAGTAAATCAAAACTTTGAAAGGAGACATATTTGATTGTTTCAATATTCTGAATATTCTCACTTCGTAATAATTTAACTAACGCTATTTGTTTTAGTAATACTTTAAATTATGTAACACAAACCACATATTTAGATCTTATTCTATCGATGTTGTCTTTTGTCCCTGTCCTGTTGAATTACTTCTTAAGAGTGGTTTCTGTCTTCTTTTTACAACTGTCACATAACCATCATCGCTGTTTGTGTCTTCGTCACATGCTTTTCTGTTCTCCAATCTCACTTCAGGCTTTCACGTAGTGAACCCAGAGTTTGCCTATTCCATTTTAGCCACACGAGTTATTTTTCGATCTTCAATTTGCTTTAGTTCTAATTCACATATACGTATGACTTTGGAATCACTTCCATCACTTCTGTCTATCGATTTATCTTTATCACTATCCATATTTAAACATTGAGGAAAAATTTTAAAAAAAGTATTTATATTACGAACTAAGCGGTCTATGACGTGTGTGCACCGGACGACAGCTCACACGTGACTGAACAGGCCATATGAGATATTACAAGATCACTAGCGAGATATGGAAAGGGCTATTCAGGTTTATATGATATAGTACTCTCTGAGGGCTATGCTTGGTGTCTCTCAGCGTGACAAACTCCACAATGAAGATATTCGCAGTAGAACGAAAGACAAAGTGACATCGCACAACGAATCAGTAATAGAAATTGGCTAGCCATAGAGCTCGAAGAGCCAAAAATTCACGGAGAAGAAAGTTTCTTGAGTGAAGGCGTCAACGATCTTCTCTGACACCTAATAACTATGAAAATCCGCCTGAATATGAATGACACCCGAATATCCACTACCCCATATTGTTCCATGGGTGTCGCAAGAAGTGATAAAAGGCAAAAAATGATTAGATCTCCTAATGATGACTAAAAACTTAAATCTGCGATTGCTGACCCAATTACCAAGCGTGACTACTATGGCAAATGTCAAATGTATGAGTAAATCTATGACGGAGGCCTATTTTCAGCAGTGTACTTTAATAGGTTGTAACGGTAATGATACTCGTATTAGTAAACTCTGATCGTGTTTATTTTCAAGCGAGTTATCAAAAGAACGAAAGAAATATTTTATTTAATGGTTTTTTTTTAATTTATCACTGTGCTTTAAAAAATATATAAAATATGTTATATACAGGTTAAGAATGTTACAAACTTCCATAAACAGCTGTTATAAAGCATGAGAGCGGTACAGTGTCTACTTATATTGCTTGTGTGTTACTTGGAAGGCAAAAGAGGTAAATGAAACAGGAGAGGGGAGCAGCAAATCTAAACCAAAATAGTAAACCCTTCTGCATATGGTTCACCCTTTTATGAGACGAGGTTCTACAACAGCTCAAAACAAGAAAATGGCGATAGGAGGGTATCGGCTCAGTGCTCATTAACCCGCCTCACAGTAAGTTGTCATGAACAAAACATTTAAAAAAATAGGCCAGCTGTTGAGTGCATTCTTGAGAGTACATATCAAACTAAGAATTAAAGAAGTCCTGTTAAAATAATAAGCTATTTTAATAATATTCTATTTATATTAAGTTTTTAAATGTATACTATAAGTTATTTATTGAAAAAGATAGTCCGTATAACGAGACCCATCATAATGATGTCCTTAAAGTTAACTGTTACTTTTCCCAAAATACGTTGTTAAAATGAAAACCTGTTTTCTTTAAACTCGACCCTTGTCATTGTCCTTCCACTTACCAACTGCTAATTCACCAGATTATTAACCAACATAGCGGATTATCTAGTGAGATTAATTTTGAATAGAATTTAAGTTAAATATTATTAAAATAGCTAAAGCGCTTATAAATATTTAAGTTATAATTAATTCAGAGTTGCGGGATTCGAACCCGCGGCCCCCAGGGCAACAAATTATTGCTATGCCACTGCGTCACGGAGCCGTCAAATTTGATAATCCAGGATGCATAAAGAATAATGGTATCGAACTTCATACTACCTTAATAATGAAAAGAAAAAAGGTTGCCGTGACAGATATACAATAAAGTGATTTAATAATAAGGTTTTAAAATGTATAAAATATCGTGATAATTTTTCGTTTGATGTGAGTTGCTTATAAGTATGCATTTTCTGCTAATAACAATTCTTCAATCGTCTGAATATTTTTATTTTAGAGCTCTAGATATTACAAAAAATCTAGATCCAAAAATTCTAGATTTGTGCACATTTCGGTCAAAGCTTTTTTAAAAGATATATTACATTATATTAATTTTGACTTTCTAATTACATGACGCTAAACTATCGACGTTTTATTTGCTTTTCAGCTTTATTAAAAATGGTAAACTTAATGGGAAAGGAAATATATGGTATAATATATAGGTTAGAATTTAAGGTGAACATGGCAGTACCAAACACTTTGTATAATTCTTTTATAATCTCTTAAAATATTACTTAACTTGAAAGCAAAATATTGGAACCGCACTTTCAAATTTTTCCTGGCGTACTTGAGCAGGCCATTTCACTTAAGTCAGGGACAAGAGAGGTTAAGGGATTGGCAGTTACAATTCTGACTAGAAGATTCGAAAGTATATTTTTTGTAACATATAATAATTCAAAGCATTAACATATAAAGGCGTATTTTAAAGTACTTGAATAAAATTGGTTCTCTTAATCCTACATAATGTAAATTTTGTCTTTTATCGTATTAGTTAATTTTTAAGCGTATTAAATATACCGTGGGAGTAGAATTGTATGATAATTAAGTTTTTAGTTTTATAATGATTTCTTATATTTACGCGAAAAGTACACATTAAATAAAACTACTTCCTTTTATTAACTTATATTTCTTATTTTTATTAATTTCCGACGTTTCGGGTGCTTTCTAGCACCAAGTTCCCAGTGACCATGGGTACTGGAAAGCACCCGAAATTTTGGGAATCAAGAAAAATAAGTAAATTAAACGCGATAAAATCCGTAAAAGTAGTTTTATTTAATTTTTAGTTTTAGTTGTTATTATTATGGTTATCAATATTGTATAAGTATTTGAATGTTATGTAAATAAATTATTTAATTATAGCTCACTTTTTTAATTTATGTATACATGGGCTGCACTAAAAGTATCGGGAATGGAATATTTCCACTGTTCCTGTCATATTAAAATCTTTTTAATTGAACACTCCTTGGTTTTAACAATCGAATACCTTTTTTTTTTAAAAAAAAAGATTCTCGGTCTTGTCACAAGGTTTTGTCAAACTTGTTTAGTCGTTGAGAAAATGGAATTGACTCGAGAAAATTCAAGAGCGATGATTTATTATGACTTTCGAAGTGGTTTAACACAAAAACAGTGTGTTGGCTGGATGATTTATGCATTTGGTGATGAAGTCCCATCCAAAACCACAATTTATCGCTGGTTTGCTGAATTTCAACGTGGACGTGTCAAGCTCAGTGATGATCACCGTCAAGGTCGTCCAAAAACTGCAGTCACCCAAGAAAACGTTGATGCTGTGCGTAAGCTGATTGAGGAAGATCGACATGTGAAATACCGCGCAATTAAGGCAACTTTAGACATTGGCATGAGTCAAATACAAATAATCTTGCATGAACAATTAGGTGTAAAACAGTTGTTTTCCCGACGGATACCGCATTCGCTCTGTGAAGAGCAAAAAGCGGCTCGCGTTACTTGGTGCGTCAGAACTCTCGAAAGATTCCACGCAGGATCCTCAAATACTGTATACAACATCGTATCAGGTGACAAATCCTGGATAAACGCGTACGAACCCGAAACAAAAAACCCGTCACGAGTTTGGGTGTTCGAAAATGAGTTAAAGCCAACAAAAACTGTTCGTTCACGGAGTGTTGCAAAAAAAATGGTGGCCACGTTTGTCTCCAAAACCGGCCATGTTACGACTATTCCTCTTGAGGGACAAAGAACGGTTAATGCAGAGGTCGTTTCTGAACTCCGTAAAGAGAACTGCAACCGCCGCATCATCCTCCATCACGACAATGCGAGTTCTCACAGCGCACACAGAACGAAAGAGTTTTTAGAGCAAGAAAACATAGAATTATTAGACCATCCGCCGTAAAGCCTAGACCTAAGCCCTAATGATTTGTATACTTTCCCTAAAATAAAGAATAAATTGCGTGGACAGAGATTTTCATCACCTGAAGAAGCTGTGGACGCCTACAAAACGGCCATTTTGGAGACCCCAACTTCCGAAAGGAATGGTTACTTCAATGATAGTTCCATCGTATGGAAAAATGTGTCAAATTTTGCGGAGAATACTTCGAAAAGCAATAAATACATTTTTAAATAGTAATGTTGTGTCACTTCCTTGATTCCCGAAATTTTAAGTGTCGCCCTCGTATGACTTTATGGAAACATTTAATATATTTTGTTTTAATGCTATTCCTAAAAGTCTGACACTTTGCAGGCCACCTTATGATACGAGAACACTACATCACAGTAATATCTGCAACCAGTTTCAAACAACGAAAGCCACAAATTCGTTGCTTTTCCCGGGGAATAGAACGAAATATACCACATTTGGTCCCGTGGGTGTCGCATCGCGTACGCTTCGACGGGATGAAATGCGAAACGCAAAGTTTTAAGATAATGCCAAATAGATTTATTTTGTTTATTTGGTTCACTACCAAATAAACAAAATAGATACGACTTAGGTACTTTCAAGAAAAAAGCCTACTCCTTTTTAAAAGGCTGGCAATGCATCTGCGATTCCCCTGGTGTTGCAGTTGTTCATGGGCGGCGGTAGTCACTTACCATCAGGTGAGCCGCATGCTCGTTTGCCACCCTCTTATAAATAAAATATCAAATGTTACACTAATACATATTATGCTTAATTATAAGACAGTAAAATATAAACTAAGTGCACATTCAGTAAAAGGTGAACACCGCATACTTAGTGCTCACAACATTTCAAAGCAATTTTAGCAATTACCGAATATAAAACTAATTTAAAAAATAAATTAATACAAAAAAAAATATATATACCACAAAGATATATTAATATTTTGATAATTTTTGTGCCGAAAACGTTAAATAAGTCGTGGTAAATATCTGCTACATTATTACAAGTATTTAAAAGTCTGCAAAGTCTGGGTATTGGGGAATTAAATCCTAGTACAGTTCTACGAAGGGGCGGCGAAAGAGGAGTAATGAATTTACGAGGATATTTACTTGGAATATGAAAATTAAATTAACGAAGTTATAGAGCGCAATCTAAGTTATTTCTAAATATTTTATATAAAATAGACAGAAATAAGAGACTGCCCCGGCGTTTTAACAGTCATCATCATCATTACAGCCTTTCATAAATCCACTGCTGAACATAGGCCTCCCCCAAGGAATGCCACAAAGCTCGGTCCTAAGCCACCTGCATCCATCGAATTCCTGCATGTCTTACCAGGTCGTCACTCCATCTCGTGGGGGGTTGCTCTACACTTCGCCTATCGGTCCGAGGCTGCCACTCAAGAACCTTTCTTCACCATCGGTTGTCGGTTTTTTGTGCTATATGGCCGGCCCCTTCCCCCTTCGGCTTACTAATCCGTTGGGCTAAGTCGGTTACTCTGGTTCTACTGCGGATATCTTCATTTCTAAGTTTATCACGCAGAGAAACTCCTAGCATAGCCCTCTACATAGCTCGCTGAGCGACCTTGAGCTTCCTCATACGGCCAGCAGTGAAGGACCACGTCTCAGATCCGTAACTCATCACTGGCAACACGCACTGGTTGTACAATTTCGTTTTAAGGTTTTGAGGTATGTGTGACGAGAAGAAGTGTCGTAGTTTCCCGAACGCTGGCCAGCCGAGTTGAAGCCGTCGATTGACCTCTCGGTCTACGTTGGACTTACCTAATCGGACTATTTGTCCCAGGTAAACATACTCGTCAACAACTTAGAGCTTAGTGCTCCCAACAATTTTAACAGTGAGACCATTTAATATGTACATATTTAATCTGTCTACATATGATGCATTTCTATAATTATGCTTTTCGTGTTGTAAAGGCAGGATGCCATAAAAATATTTTTTGTTGCTGGTTTTGCGCTCAAGGTGAAGGTTATATGTAGAATAATAGGGACGCCCGATTGTGCCACAATATTCTAATCTCCTTCTAACAATGTTTTTTTTTCATAAGTACCGATATACATTCATATACATTTAGAAATAAAACTGTTATTTTAACATTACAAATAGACACTTTAATTTTATTTATTTGTATAGAATGTAGATATAGATATAGATGATTATCGTTTGTTTTCAATAGCTCGAAAAATACAGTGCCATTATTCAATCATGAATTAGAATCTTAAGTATAAATTTTTCCACAGTTAAACCAATTGTGATTTCGATTTGTCTGCGACACATTGCTTGTCCCTCACGGTTTCTTACCTTATGACAAAGTAAATCAACACTTCAAAATATAAATAATTGTTTTACAATTTGGTCCTGCGTGATAGTAATGAAATTGATCTGATGTGATATTTTATTGGACATTAATAACGTTTTTATAAAATTCCAATAATGATATTTATGATATTCCAATAAGGGATATTTATCGTAAGTATTCTTAAAAAAGGCAAAGGTAATCGTTCGACGTGTAAACATGATATATCTAACGCACACAAATTGCTTATTATACTGCACCGCATCAGACTGTTTTAAATGATTCTCGTTGAATGTCTGAACTAACGTAAAAATAACGATCGCATGACTTAAACATGACTTTGAGCATATAAGTTATATGCTTATTTAAAATTACTTCATCACTTAATTACCCTTCATATTTTCGAGCTTTAAAATTGTACAACAGCTGCCATCCTACAATAAAAGTACACCGGATGGAGGTTTTGCCTCATAAGATTAATACAAGTGTAGAAATTTTTGACATGCTTGGTACGCCCTTTCGCAAGTATCAAATTCAATTAATTACGTTTAATTTGGTCTTCCAAATTTGTTTGTTTTAGGGATCGTAATTTAAATGATATTATACACATTTTACGCACGTCACGTAAAAGCTGGATATTTTTACAAAAAATTCCAAATACTTGCAATTTATAGTTCAGTTACAATATGTCTGCTCGCAGCAAATGCTTGTGATTAAATTATGTAACTGTATTTCAATTTCGAAACTAGAATCTCCTTGGAGCCATATTATTTATCTAATATGATTGAATTTAAAGGAATTGTAGGCGTACAGAGTATCCCCGCCCCCTTCGGTCAAGCGACTGATCTGAGTCTCTATCCCAGTTGTTGCTGTCACTGCTGGCGATATTCTTGATATACCGGTTTGTAAATAGTTATCGATAAAAATGGCAAATATGACCTATAAGTTCAGATTCAGATTATGTTTTCTGATCCATTTAATTGTGAGCATTATTAAAATATAGTTAAATATTAAAATTGCATCAAATAAAATGTTATACAATACTTTACTAATACTTATTACTTATACTTTACTAGTATTAACATACTATCTTAAAATTACTAAGTGTGAACTTCGACTATGTTGTTTTATTAATTATTTTTTGCAGGTGTCCTAAAGAGAAGAGTTTAAAGGATATATGGAAGTACTTTTGTAATAACAGGCTTACCTGGCCTCCCACATGAAACAGTGTCATTTGCTCAGATCATTCCAAGACTTATGACTTTCATGTTTTGGCGAACAATAGAAGGCATTTGAGGGCACCAAGCCAATTTTAATACCACACTGTACCTAGACGGCCCCCACCATTACATTAGATTTGATAAACAACGAGTTCTCGCGAAAGAACATTAATTCCTGCCAAAGGTGATACGTGAAAATACATCCTAATTTCAATAGAGAAGGAGGCTGGGTACTACCACCTGCTTGGATCCTCTTGTGGCAGCGCTGTCGTCGCGCCACAAGCGAAATGTATCGAAGCATAAATCACGCTATCGAAGTTTCGAAGAAACAACAGTATAATATATAGAATAGCTTCGAACTTCCACATGGCCACTCCCCGGGCTTAACACCTTGCCCGGCAGGAGATCTCTCCTTTTCCTTGCCACGACCACACTGTAATTAATAAGATTAAAACTAAATCCAAGCACACCACTGTAAGACTTCAAGACACATTTAGTTCATTCTGCGTCGATCGGACCAAAACTAGCTGAAGGTACTACGGGTTAACTCTGATATCAAGACGTCAATCACCCCAGTCCTCCGTGACCATAAGTACTATAAAGCACCCGAAACGTCGGGAATTTAATAAAAATAAGTAAATTAAACTCGATATAATCTTAAAAAGTCGTTTTATTCGATAATATGTTTGATTAAAATAAATAGGTACATATTTATCAAATAAAAATTTCTACTCTTTTAATATTGAGAATGAGTAAGCTGCATAGAAAGATGATAACAGCATTATATAGGCTTATTCAAAGGAAATATCTGAAAAATATAATTCGATTCGACTATTGCACTTACACCAAGAAAACTAAATATGCGTCAACACCTATATTTCCGTTAAAAAAAATTAAAAACATCTAATCTAGGTTAAAGGTACTTTACAAAATACGGGATTACCTAAGTTTGAATTTAAGAGTAACCCTTTGTGAGACTCTCATCTTGTCAAAACTAAATTACTGCATTTTGGCCTACGGACCCTGTCTCTTAGCGAAAACAATGAAGCTCCTTCAGCCGAGTACAAAATGCATGTGCTCGTTTTTGCTTTAATATCCCTCCGAGGGCACATGTTTCTCCTTATTTGGAAAATAGCAAACTGCTTAACATGTCATCAAGGCTCAAATTGCACTTTGCTACTTTACTATTTGGAGTAATTAAAAACAAAACTCCCGAATATTTATATGAAAAGCTTACCTGGTCCAGTGAACATAACTTTCACTGTACTCGTGGCGCTAAGTTTTTACTTACTAATCCAGGACACGTCACGGCTGCTTTTCGCGGCAGTTTTCGCTACCTAGCAACAAAGTGTTGGAATAATCTCCCACCCCCCTTTCGTGAAATTCAATCCAAGGTAATTTCAAAATGCGATATAAATTGTACCTTCTAGATAACAAAGAAAATACAAAGTAACAATACAAAGACTGGTTGTTGATACACTAGGTAGGTGGGTTTTGCGTTATTATTATTTTATTTTAATTTTTGATGGTTCCCTATGTTCTAAAGAATAAAGTACGTAATAAAATTTAATTTCTATGTTGAAATTGAAATAGATGACCGTAGTGATTATATTCTCTTTGTAGATGACATGTACAAGCAGTACAAGATTTTGACGTGGTTTACACAGATAAAAAAATGAATATTGGTCAATGATGTACACCATTGTCCAGGAATTAGCTCTATAACATAGTATAAATATTTTAATTTATTATTATTCATTTCATTATTCTATTATATACTATTGCCAACATAGTTAAAAGTAATATATTTATCTATTTATTTTTCATTATTTATCGTTATTTCAGAATATTATCTTTATATTATATTACATAAACATATAATTTTAAAATATCTTTAGTTTTTTTTTTTGCATTAAAACTGTCTGACAGCTGCTCGTATGTTTTAGATTAGTGGTCCCGACAGAATAACAGCGCTGCGGCTTTTTGCTGTAGCATAATGCTGAGTCGGGTCCTTTTCGTTGCTGCAATCCAACATAAATTTAAATACTTTTTTATTAGTAATTGTTTTTTTTTTGTTGAGTTAATTGTTTGTTTTTTATGTGTTTGTATTAGCGTAGCAACGAATAAAGTTATTTTCTTTCTTTCTTTCTTTAAGCTAAACCTATTTTTTAAAGAAAAAGGTAGATGGGTTGAAAAAATTTCTTCTAAATCTGGATGTAAAATCTTTGATAGATAAAGAAAAACGAATCGTATTTGAAAAATTTGGCGTTAAAGACACAGAACCTTATTAAGCTTAAACTCGAGAAAAAAAATTAAAAGTGGGAGGCTCTCACGAGCTAAATATTCACCACACCTGCGAAGGTTTGCTTTAACTCTCTATACTAATACAAGAATTTCTTTCTTAATGAACAAAGCGAACCCACAAAAATGTATTAGTTTTATGTATAAACAAAACTAAACCATTTTGAAACCCAGTAATATATAAAACTATCACTTGTTTGAAATTTATATAAACATAAAGTTTATTTGTAAAATGATAGGTAATTACAGTAGTAATAAATAAAATCCTATTGTATTATAATATGCACCTTTTCATCTATATTTCATATCGATAGTTGTTATATCCTTGGATGTATGCAACTTTCAATGTAGTTCCGTCACTTCATTACATTGTTATGACACAGAATATATCTATGTCTGTGTGAAATTGTTAATGTTTTATTTAAATAGTAAATTTCGTAGTGATAGACGATTATTTTTGTGTGGGAGTCTGAGAAACAGTGCGTGTCACAGGTTTCGTCCCCGCAAAAATAGGACAGACAGTTTGGAATCGGAAAATAACGCTATGACTTCTCCCCACCTGTATTGTTCTATATTGTAAATAAATAAACCTAAGATAGTCAGGGATCAAAAACTCTTCTCAAAAAGAAAAAATAGAAGAGCCTGATAGTAGGTAATAGAATAAAATTCGTAAGAGCAGGTTTTAAATGAGAAAAAGTCAGCAGTGGATCTTTTGTAGGCTCTTCACTTTAATTTTGAGATAAAAAATACTATATCATATAACAGTTTTAGTGGATAATATAAAAGTGTATAATTATATAGATGGAGTATAAAATATAATATCTTCTACAACTATGTAATATAATATATAGTTATAGTTGATCAACCGTTTAGTGGCAGTGTAAGAATATTCACTATACCATATCATCCCATTGGTGTCGTAAGAAGCGATAGAGGGAAATTGAAACAGAATATGGGCAGCAGCAACTTCCTGATAACAACTCGAAATGATAAAATTGCGGTTGTGAACCTGCCTACCAAGCGTGGCAACTATGGAAAATATGTGGGATATTTGAGAAAATCTACCATTTTAAGCAATGAACTTATGATGGGTTGTAATATAATGCATAATGAATGATAGTAGTAATAATGAATGACTGAATTAAACCAATAACACAAAGAATTTCGTGCTGAAAAGCACAAGCATATGGTGTACTTATCCTGGGTCGATGTTCGAGACCATAAAGCTCCGGATATTAGCCTTAAGAAGAGAGCCTTTAACCAAGCCGTCAAGTCGTGCAAAAAGGCATTACGCCAAGCCAGTTTCGACCGCATTAAACGCATCGGCACAAAGCTCTCTGTCAAACCATCTAGCAGTAGAGCTTTTTGGTCTCTCGCCAAAGCGGTCAAGACAAACTTCTGTCGGTCTACACTGCCTCCGCTGGTAAAACCAGATGGCTCACTGGCGCATGCGCCTAAGGAGAAAGCGGACTTATTTGCTTCTCTTTTTGCTTGCAATTTGCGCCTGGACAGTAGCAACAGCGTACCATCTCAACTACCTCACTGCGGTACCTGAGTTCCGTATCACCAACAAGGAGGTTCTTAAAACATTGCGAAGTCTAGACGTGAACAAACTAGTGGACCTGATGGTATACCAGCTATAGTTCTAAAGGTCTGTGCACCTGAGTTGTCTCCTGTATTGACACGCTTGTTCCGCCTCTCATTCAGGACTAGAATAGTGCCTAAATCTTGGAAGCTGGCCAATGTGCAGCCTGTGCCTATAAAAGGTGGCCGTACCGACCCTGCCAACTATCGGCCAATTTAAATTACCTCCGTACTCTGCAAAATTATGGAGCGTATATTGAACGCCCACCTCATTGCAAACCTAGAGAAAAATGATCTCCTCAGTGATCGCCAGTACGGGTTTCGCCGAAATCGATCAACTGGGGACCTTCTAGCGTATGCCACTCACATATGGAGCGAAGCCCTCGAGAACAGTGGTGAAGCACTTGCTGTTTCCCTCGATGTTTCGAAGGCTTTTGACAGGGTCTGGCACGCTAGTCTATTGGGCAAGCTTTCAGCGTACGGCTTATCCCCTGGCCTAATTGTCTGGGTGAAGGACTTTCTGAGTGAACGGTATCTCCGGGTCGTCGTTGATGGCTGCTCATCCGATACTGTGGTGACTAACGCCGGTGTTCCTCAGGGGTCCGTTCTCTTCGCAACTCTCTTCCTGCTACATATAAATAATCTGCTCATTCGCGGTGTCTATGGGTATGCAGACGACAGCACAGTTGTGGAGAGATAGCAACCAAGCGCCCGGACCAGTCGGGATCCAATCCAGTCAGAAAGAGAGGCTATGGTTAAGCATGTGAGTCTCACACTACAGGCAGTCTCCAAATGGCGCGATGCCAATCTCGTGAGATTTAACGATTAAAAGGAGTCCACTCACCTTGGCTCATACTTTCCGGAATGTATCCTTGGAGTACACTGATCGCCTTCAGTTGTTAGGGATTGAATTTTCTCCAAACCTAAACTATGGGCAGTTCATTAAGTCCAGAGCCAAAGCAGCCGTAAGGAAACTTGGTGTCCTTGCAAGGGTGCGGCGGTACTACACGCCGGGGCAGCTTCTTACCTTATATAAAGCGCAAGTCCGGTCGTGCATGGAGTACTGCTGTCACAAATGGGCTGGTGCTGCAAAATGCCACCTGGCAGCGTTGGACTCAGTAGAGAGACGTGCTAAGAGGCTCATTGGTGACCGTGATTTGGTTGAAACCAATCTTGTCAGCCTCGAGCACAGGCGCAGAGTAGCCAGTCTCTCAGTATTCTATAGGATGCATTTCGGTGAGTGTGCGCAGGAATTACACGCCTTAATTCCTCCCTCTCCTTTCCACCATCGGACAACCAGACGGTCGGCGGGTCTTCATCCCTTTGTCTTTGTCGATATTCCACGCATTAGAACCAAACGGTTTGCTTCGTCTTTTGTAAAGCGTCTTTGCTGTACGTGAGTGTGAGTGGAATAATTTGCCGGCGTCTATCTTCCCGTCCGAATACAATCTAGGCGTCTTCAAGGCAAGAGTGAATAGGCTTTTGTTACGATAAGAGAGTGCGATTTACCATCTAAGGCTGCATCACCACTTACCACCAGGTGGGACTGTGGTCAAGCACTGGCTTATAATAAGCAAAAAAAAGAAAAAAAGAAAGGTCCTTAACGGAAGAGTACACTTATTAAAGAGTTTAACTATAAACGGTGGAACATATTGTTTCATGTCATAATATATTCTAAGAAATGAGGAACAAACTACGAAATGAAAAATACTGATAAACATACATATACGTAGTACAGTACATATTGTTTGCCTTCACGCGCCCGTAAACAGTCTTCTCCTATGATTTACTTTTTGATTTATTATTTATCCACCCAAGGCAGGTACAAATAAAATGAAGGTTCGTATCTAATACGAAGTAGCTTTTTGATGAAATAAAGTGATGTATTCAATACGCAACCGTAACGCAGATTATGACATACCTTTCTAAATATTACATTTATGTAAATTATAAATTATCTTATTTTTATGACAAATTATTAAATATAACTAAATAAAGAGGCGAACGTTTTTTCATATCATTCGAATTATAGAAAAGTATAATTTATATTATTTTAGGGCTGATTTATCAATCTTCAGATAAAGTTAATTCACCAAATAAATTTAAATTAACAGAATCAAAATTATTTCAGCGTAAAATATTTTAGCTAAATAATTTTAAAACCCATAAAATGAACTATAACGTGTTTCTTTATAAAAGTAAAAAATTGAACTTTTTGTGGTACAATTGTATTATTAAATTTTTTTATATTTTATTTTATCATTATGAATAACTTTTATCAGAAGATTAAGTAATCGGCCCTTATTAAATTTTTAAAATTTCAATAACTAAGTTCAAATTAATACAAATAAAAATATCAAGATTCAATAAATTGTGATTTTTCTCTAGATTACACAAGTATCACAAGTGTGATCTGATTTCTAACCACAACTATTAGATATTTTGATGAGTTTGGATTTATTAAAAAAAACCCTTAGACATCAAATTGTGAATGCTTTCAAGGAGAAGGAGGAGCTCGAAAAACAGCTACTAAGATACTTTAGAAACAATAAAATAAAAGATCGGTCGTTAACGATTCTCCGTCTGTGTCTTATTAATATAATTTGCGTGAACACGCATCTGTAACAATTGTCACAAAATTTTAGTTGCGTTTTATTTTATCGACATTTATTGATACGTAGGTCACTCAATAAGTTTTGAGATGCTCGAAATTCAAAAATGGAACGCACCAATGTTATTTGTTTCTTAAATGCAAATTTATTTAAAAACAGAACTCTATAAGCCAATTGCTTAGTATTACAGAAAAACAAAGTTCTATTAATTGTTCTGCAACGCTTCCCACGCTTTTCATTTAAAATGATGGATCTTAAACGTGAACATTTGCGCGCTATGATATATTATGATTTTAAATTTGGTTTAATTGAACAATTAAGTTTACAACGGTTACAATCAGCATAAGGCGACTCAGATCCAATAGGCGCAATAATTTTTAGGTGGTTTGCTGAATTCAAAAGGGATAAAATTAATCATAAAGAACCGGGGCCCCCCGCAAACAGCAGTAACGGCAGAAAATGTATGGAGTACTGAAATGTCGGTGCGAGAAGACCCACGAGTCATATATACGGACATCGAAAATATTATAGGCATTATTTCGGAGAGCATTCATACCATCCTACATCAACATCTTGGAGTGAGGAAGCTTTGTTGTCGATGGATCCCTCGTTTGCTCTCCGAAAGAGAAAAACAGACTCGTGTGGATTGGTGCAATGAAATGCGTGTTTTGAAAACGGAGCATCTAGGCGTGTTTCGGAAATCGTTACTGGTGACAATACATGGGTATATCGATATGATCCGGAAAATAAAAGGCAATCATCGGTATGGGTCTACTCAGAAGGACAGTTACCGACAAAACTGCAAAGATCTCGCAACGTCGGCAAAAAATGGTGGCTAGTTTTTGTGCGCGGAGCGGGCATTTGTCGACGTCAATGCAAAAAAATTGTAGGGCTACAGTTGCATTACCCAAAACTTTTCAAGCTGTGCGGGAGAGAAGACCAAAGACCGGGTTTCAGGGAATCATGCTGCATCACGATAACGCCTCGTCACATACCTCCCTTAAAACAATAGCATTTATTGAGGAATCTGGTATTGAAACTCACCCACTCTACAGCCCTGACTTAGCTCCTTGTGATTCTTTTTGCTCCGAAGAATAAAAAAAAATAAAAATAAAAGCAAGTTTTTTTTCAAGCGCCGAAGAAACCGTTAATGCCTACGAAGAAGCGATTTCTGACCTGCCACGTGAAGACTGGCAAATGTGTTATCAGAGTTGGTTTACGCGAATGGAACTTTGTATATAGCATGATAGAGAATAGTTTGAAAAGTTGTAAAATGAATATTATAGTATCTAAAATACTTTTTGTGTATCTCAAAACTTATTGAGGGGCCTACGTACTACTATTTTCTAAGTTTTTCCAAACTACGTACAAAACAGATGAAATAATTATTATAAAACAAATTTAACTAATAATTATAAAAACATATATCTACATATTTCTAAAAGCTTAAAGTAAAACTTAAAAAATGTAAAATTAGATTTAGATATTTTATAATAATTGATTTTTTTTTTATTAAACTGTAGTGACAAACTAACTTACAGTGCACCTTATAGTAACTAGCTACTGCAATCCATGGATACTTGCAGCCAACTTATAACAAAGAAGGTTACAGATGCATTGTCATCTCTTAGGACTAAGGCGACTGCTCAGACCCGTCTAACTACAGGCTTATCCCCATCACCTGCTTGTTCTCCAAAATAATGGAGTATATTATAAACTGCCAGCTCATGAGGTACCTTGAGGATCACCAGATGAGTAGTGACCGCCAATACAGTTTTTGTCGGAGTCGATTAGCTGGTAATCTACTGGTCTACCTGACTTATAGTTGGGTGGAGGCAGTAGAGCCCAACAGGGAGGGATTGGCCGTTAGTTTGTACATAGCGAAGGCCTTCGATCGGGTCTGGCACAAAGCGCTTCTTTCGAAGCTCCCTTGCTATGGGCTTCCCGATAAATTGTGTAATTGGTTTACTCATTTCCTTGCTGATCGGAGCATTAAGGTCGTAGTAGACGGTGCATGCTCGGATTTCAAGTCTATTAACGCTGATGTTCTACAAAGCTGCGTGATATCACCAACGTTGTTTCTTTTGCATATCAATTATATGTTGCAATCCTGTAACATTCATTGCTATGCAGATGACAGCACTGGTGATCCCTTATACACCGATCGTGCCAATATTTCCCGGGAGAACGTCGCCAAGTACTGGAACAAACTTAAGTCTGAAGTTGAGTATTTGCTGAATAAAGTCTCGGATTGGGGGCAACTAAATCTAGTCCAGTTCAAATCCCCAGAAGACACGAGTTTGCGCGGTTACCGCTTAAAGAACTGCTTTGTCGTATCTCCTCAGTTTAAAAGCACTCCCCTTATTGCCTCAGCTAGCATCGGAATCCACGGTGTCAACATATTGAACAGTGTGCAGTTTCGGGGTCACTTGGAAGCGAAGGCCAAATTAGTCTCTCTCAAAGCTTGGCGTGCTTAGCAGAGTGAAACCGTATTTCATGCCGTCACATCGCTTGCAATTTTACAAAGCGCAAGTTCGGCCTCACATGGAATACTGTTCACATCTCTGGCCTCCGCTCACGGTTGGAGACCTGGGAGGTATTGTCAAGGCCTTGCCTAAAACGGCTCCGGGACTCGATTGGGTAAGTGCGAGAATTGTGAGAAATGTATGGATGGCAGCACCAAGGGGATTTCACTCGGTGTATGCTAAGTGTGTAATAGAGTGGATTTCCGCAAGGTATGGAAGGATGGAAGACTGATTGTCATTCCCAAGGGTAATAACAAGCCGTTCACCAACGCCAAGGCATACTGTCCAATAACGCTCCTCCCTGTCTTGGGAAAATTACTAGAACGAGTAAAGCTAAGATGAGATCGAATCCAGGGCCAGAGTAACTCTGGCCTTTGTACGGGACTGGAGGCTAAGGAATCGTCTGGAGTTTTACTCATCAAAGTCGACCACTATGACTGTCAGACGGAAACTTCAGCCCCCCCCCCCCCGTTATTGACCTTCGTGGAGTATCTATCGAGACTGTGACCAATGCTTAGGTACTAGGCGTGGTTTTGGACTCGGGACTATCGTTTGTGCAACACGCGTCCGATATTTCTGAAAGAGCGACCAAGGGATTCGGTAAAATGACTTGCGTATTGACATCATCATGGGGTGTCGATACCCGAGCTTAAAATGATCTATAGAGTAGTGTTTGTATCCACGCTTACGTAGAGTGCTGGTACGAGCATGCGAACATGTACATAGTTCGTAGTGCACTACTGAGATCGCAAACCGCCCTTATATTTTGAACTAAGGCGTACCGATCCACTAGCACTGCGGCCTTACTGGTGCTGGCTGGTGTTTTCCTTGCTGACCTGGAGGAGCTATCCGAAGAGGAATTGAGTAGACGGAAACGCAAAATTTGGACTGAGGTGATCGGTGTTTGGCAGGATCGATGGATGAATGACTCATAAGGACGCGAGATCTAACGATTTTTCCTCAGAGGTGGCGTTGAGACTCAGGTATACCTGGGTCTCACCAGACTATCAAATATATAATCCTTTGTATGATGACCTAAGAGCGAAAATGATGGATGTACTAGTTCGTCCGGTTCAGGGACCGATGTATTATTTAGATCTCGTCAGCGGTGCAGAGAACTACGAGCTGTTGCGCGAATTCGCGCATAGATAGCATGACCGCAGGAGAAGACATGAAAGAATGCTGGCAGAAAGGCCTGACGACGTAGGCGTCATTG
The DNA here is from genome assembly GCA_033319125.1 of Parnassius glacialis. Lineage (NCBI taxonomy): Eukaryota > Metazoa > Arthropoda > Insecta > Lepidoptera > Papilionidae > Parnassius > Parnassius glacialis. The sequence continues at coordinate 40,817,235 of JAVANC010000010.1, forward strand.
TGTCGTCAGGCACAGAAGTGGGAGAATGACGTTAAACTTGGAGAAGTTATAGACGAAATATTTGTAGGTTGACAAGAATGTGTGCGCGGGAAAGAGCCACGTGGAAGTACCGTGCGCATTTCCCGAGATTCGGCCCTGATGGTCGGTTATGACATGACAGACTGTGGTGCCATGGAAGGTGGTATGGGTTGTTTTCATCTCTGGGCCGGGGCGACCCAAAGCCAGCTTCTTCAACTTGACTTCCACTTGACCGCATCAAGCGCAGAGCGGTTCGAATCGTCGACGACCGAGTTCTTTCTGATCGGCTCGATACACTGGCGCTGCGTGGGGATGTTGCATGCCTTTGCATTTTCTATCGAATCTACCACGAGGGGTGCTCTGAGGAATTGTTCGGATTAATTCCAGCCGCCATATTTTACGAACGCACATCGCGTCAAAATTCACGATAGCATCCTTACCATATGGATGCTTGGGGGTCCACGATTGTGCGTTATACTAGGAGTTTTCTTCCTTCTTCTTCCTTTGTAAAATTGTTTACCACCGGCGATTTTTTCCGGACCGATACGACTTAGGGACTTTCAAGAAAAGAGCTTAAACCTTTCAGAAAAGGTCGGCGACGCACGTGCAATTCCCCTGGTGTTGCGAATGTTCATGGGTGGCGGTAGTCACTTACCATTAGGTGAGCCACATGCTCCTTTGCCCCTTTTCTATAAAAAGAAACTAAGATGGAATGCCCCTCAGTCTGTAATTATACTGGTTCTCTATACACTTCAAACTGGAACACAGAAGTGCAAACATAATAAGGTAAAAGAGTGGTACCTAACCAGGTGGATCTATCCCAGGTAGTGAAGATGCACCTAGTAAAAATTATTATTTTTTACAAAGCTGACCCATGTAACTTTAATTTAAAATACTTATTGTCGTATTACAAAATTTATCTTGACTTTTTACACCACTGCAAAGAAAAAGTTTTATAATATTATTTGTTTACGAGACCGTAGCGTTTATGTTTCTATATAAGCATTGGTTTTGCCAAAGTGCCTCATAACCACGAGATATGTTATACGTAAATGTGTTTCAATTTTCTATATGATCTTTTTTAACTCCTCCTTAAATATGCTATACTTTGTTCGATTATGTCTTTGTGGCACGGCATTTCTGTTGTTTTTAACTTTAGGATTTTTAAAATAATGCTTCTGATTAGGAGAAAATTCTACACTTAGTTATATAAATTTCATTAAAATTTAATGTTAATGAACATTAAATTTTAACGAAATTTACTGTTCGGTAAAAAAAACACAAACAAACAAGGCTGTGTGTTTGGTTGTGTTTTTAAGAACACTCTTTAGGCATATTATTATGTTATTTGACTAATCCTGACTGCTCCTTCAAATTATATGACAGATATGTTATAATTTAACAGCCTTTTTTATTTTTTTTTTCAATTAGGATCAATGTTTTTACTTGAATTTAATAAATTCTAAGAAAATAACACTCAGTAAAATATTAACTTAAAAAAATTAATGAAAATTGTTGATCATAATTAGCCAAAATTTACACCACGATTTAAGGCTTACGATGTTGCTGATAGCTGTTAATGAGCTGTAAATTTAGGCAATATTTTGTGAACGTAGTTGTATTTCACGGGCCCTAAATTACTGAGCTTAATAGCATCCTCGTTATTTAACAGTGTCTAATAAGTCTAAAAACTTTAACAGGTAAACACCAGTTATATAACCTATAGGTGTCCATAGTTACATTGCCAGCCATAGTTGCAGGCGAGTAAGGCAACCGCCGTTATTTGTATTTTTGTTCTTATTAGGAAGGCGCTGTTGCGCGCCTACTGATTAATTTGTTTTGGATTTATGTGGACGATATGGAATAGTAGATATTCTTACACTGCCACTGCACCGTGAATGTAATTTTTATCTTCATTGAATATTAATATTTTCATGTGTTTATTTACAAATTATTATATTTTCTTTTTAGTTTACTAATGTTGACTTTTTTAACTGACTTTTAATTGATGAGCTGTGTAAGATTCAACTAGGTTTTTTTCTCGTGGGGAAATATATCCAACTTGCGGGGGCACAATATCTAAAAATCTGCCGCCACAATACCGAGAGCCCTCTACCTTAATGCTGTGCGGCCCCTTCTTCCTCCGCAACTCAACCTCGCTTGTGACAGGAAGGAGGAGGGTACACCCTCCCCACCACAATCCCCCAGCGTGCATCAGGAATTATCTAGTCAAGCCTACTCGGAGCAGTCACCTTATACCAGCCTTTTAACATCTACAGTCAAGTTAGTTCCTCTTTGTTAACCGTGGGCTTCTAAGCCACGGCTACTTAATCCCCCGCCACGACGAGGCGATAAACCGTTTAGAGCGAAAGAGTCAATTTTCTATCTGAAAGGGTATTTCATTTGATTTGTAATCATTTCAGCTATAATTTAACTGTCATAAAGTCCTAACTTCCTAATACAACTCTAGTTTCCTATCTCACCCACGGCCATAGCACTGGCCACAAAGTGATTATATTCTACACATAATATATAGTTTACCTGATGCTAAAAGTTTGCTGTGGCCCATACACGTCTGCATATTTATTCCTGACCAGCATTTACTCGCGACTTTAACCACATAGAACTCAGAACATACAAGTCACTACGTTAAACTAATACAAAAAAAATAAAAAATAAAAATCGATTCAGCATCAAAACTTAAAGACATAGTGAATTTCTCAAAACAATCACCCCACGTTTTTCGGATGAAGTATAGTCTAGATAAGTTCTGGTATTGCTCTTTATCTATTCGTGAAGTTTCATTAGGTACGATTGATTTTACAGTCTCGAAGATTAGCTCAGTCAGAAGACAGATAGACAAACTGAGAATTATTTTAAATTGGTTATTTAAGTCTTAATATATAATAACCATGTGAGCTTAATAGATGCCTGTTATTTTGATATTACAGGCAGACATTTATATATTTATGCGTATTTATAATAAAATAGGTTAGATGTTTTCCATAGTTGCCATGCTTGGCAAGCGGGTAAGTCCATCTTAAACCGAGAGGTTGATCGACGGATTCAAGTCGGCTGGGCAGCGTTAAGGATAGTGCATATTTTCATCAGGTATATCTCAAAATTGGAAAACAAGATTATGTTGACAACCAATTTGAAATCAAACCAGTGCGTGTTGCCAGTGTTGACTTATGGATCTGAGACGAGTTCCACCACTGCTGGAAGTTCAACGCCGCTCAGCAAGCTATGGAGAGTAATATTCTAGGGTTTATCTGCTTAATAAACTTAGAAATGAGTATATCCGCAGTAGAATCAAAGTAACCGATATAACCCAATGGATTGGTAAACTGAAGTATCAATAGGCCGTTGATATAGCTCGAATTACCGACAACCGATAATAATAGTAATAACATAATGCCGGATTACGTAGGCGGTCAGTAGGGCCCCGAACTAGAAAAGTCCGGGACTCGATGGACTGCATCACTACTGGCTGAAGGGGTTCGTGGTGTATCACGCTGTGCTCGTCCAACACTTTCAAGAGGCTCTCGACCAAAAGTCACTTCCAGCCTCTTTACTATTGGAATCACTAATTTGGTTCCTAAACACCGGTATTCCACAGACCCGAGCAAATACCACCCCATTACGTGTCTATCTATCATATAAAAGACACTAACATCCATTTTGAGCCGGAAAATCGCTCATCACTTGAACTCATATCGGGTGATGTGGTGCACTCAAAATGGATGTCGGGGCAGTGGTCGTGTAACCAAAGGAACCACTTCTCATTAACGCGGTCATTGGCAAGGTGGTTAAACGCAACCGGCGAAAACTCTCCGCCGCCTGGATAGACTACAAAAAGACATTCGACTCGATTCCTCAAACATGGCTGAAGAAGGTCCTCGATCTGTACAAGGTTGACTGTACAGTTAGAGACTTCCTCGGGCAGTGTATGGAGCAGTGGAGTATGATCCTTTGTCACCTAGGTGAGCGGATGACGGCTGCGGAGAACCACATGAGGATAAGAAGGGGTATCTTTCAGGGCGATTGTTTGAGTTCAATCTGGTTCTGCCTCTCTCTGAACTCTCTCAGTATTTTACAGGAGGATTCCGAGAGGGTATTTCATCTTTGGAAAGGAGGTCCAAAAGTGACTCAACTTTTCTCTATGGATGATCTCAAGTTATTCGCCTCCAGCCAGTCCCATCTTATGGAATTGTTAAACATCACTTGTGCTTTTAGCAATTCTATTAGAATGGAGCTGGGGACAGACAAGTGTGCGGTCCTCCATGTCGATAGGGGTAGAGTTGCTAACTCTGAGGGCATAGACTTATCTATGTTTGTCAACATAAGGACCCTTCCCCCGAGGCTGTAACATACCGATACCGGGGTATTTCACAAAATATAGGTATTGATGAGGTGGACATGAAACAATCAGCTTGCAATATGTTTTATGCACGCTTGACAAAAGTGCTTTGTGACAAAACAGACTTTTGTCGGGCGTTAATAAGACAGAAGCACATAACGGTTGGATCATGCCTGTTCTCATGTATACCTTTGGCTCAGGTGGACTTAGACCAAACTGAAAGTCCGCACTATTATGACACAGGATGCATCATCCCAGATCGTCAGTAATGAGGCTGTACTTGCCGCAGAAACATTGTGGGCGC